>SJYA01002566.1:0-81288 GCA_006410615.1 Neotragus moschatus | reverse complement strand
ATGGTGCACTGGGATGACCCAGAGGGATGGTATGGGGAGGGAGGTGGGAGGGGGGTTCAGGATGAGGAACACATGTATACCTGTGGCGGATACATGTTGATGTATGGCAGAACCAATACAATATTGAAAAGTAATTAACCTCCATTAAAATAAATAAATTTCTTAAAAAAGAAAGAAAACAAAAGCAGAGACATTACTTTGCCAACAAAGGTCCGTCTAGTCAAGGCTATGGTTTTTCCAGGAGTCATGTATGGATGTGAGAGTTGGACTATGAAGAAAGCTCAGCGCTGAAGAATTGGTGCTTTTGAACTGTGGTGTTGGAGTAGACTCTTGGGAGTTCCTGGGACTGCAAGGAGATCCAACTAGTCCATTCTAAAGGAGATCAGTCCTGGCTGTTCTTTGGAAGGAATGATGCTAAAGCTGAAGCTCCAGTACTTTGGCCAGGTCCTGCGAAGGGTTGACTCATTGGAAAAAAACTCTGATGCTGGGAGGGATTTGGAGCAGGAGGAGCAGGGGATGACAGAGGATGAGATGGCTGGATGGCATCACCGACTCAATGGATATGAATTTGAGTGAACTCGGGAGGCGGTAATGGACAGGGAGGCCTGGCGTGCTGCGTTTTATGGGGTTGCAAAGAGTCGGATAGGACTGAGTGACTGAACTGAACTGAACTGAATAAACAGATGCTCTACATCGCTCATCATTAGAGAAATGCAAATCAAAGCCAGAATGAGGTACTGTCTTATGCCAGTTAGAATGGCCATCATTAAAAAGTCTACAATTAATGCTGGAGAGGGTGTGGAGAAAAGGAAACCCTCTTATACTGTTGGTGGTAATGCAAACTAGTAAAGCCACTATGAAAACAGTGTGGAGATTCCTTAAAAAACTGGAAATAGAACTGCCATATGACCCAACAATCCCACTTCTGGGCTTACACACCAAGGAAACCAGAATTGAAAGAGACATGTGTACCACAGTATTCACACCAGCACTGTTTACAATAGCCAGGGCATTGAAGCAACCTAGATGTCTACCAGCAGATGACTGGACAAGGAAGTTGTGATATGTATACACAATGGAATGTTACTCATCTATGAAAAAGAAGGCATTTGATTCAGTTCTAATGAGGTGGATAAACCTGGAGCCTATTATAAAGAGTGAAGTAAGACAGAAAGAGAAACAACACAGTATATGAATGTGTATACACACACACACAAACAGATATATATATATGGAATTTAGAACAATGGCAATGATGACCCTATATGCAAGACAGCAAAAGAGACATAGATGTAAAGAACAGACTTTTGAACTATGTGGGAGAAGGTGAGGGTGAGATGATTTGAGAGAATATCGTTGAAACGTGTCTATTACCATATATAAAATAGATGACCAGTGCAAGTTTGATGCATGAAGCAGGGCACTCAAAGCCAGTGCTCTGGCACAACCCAGAGGGATGTGGTTGGAAGGAAGGTGGAAGCGGGGTTCAGGATGGGGGAACACATGTATCCCTATGGCTGATTCATGTCAATGTATGGCAAAAACCGCTACAATTTTGTAATTAGCCTCCAATTAAAATAAATTATTAAAAAAATACACATTTAAAACCTATAAAAAATGGTGACATATTAAAAAAGAATTTATATCCTAGGGTTGTGTGAAAATTGTAGAAATCTAAATTATGTTAAATTTGTTCATGGTTCTTTTCAGGTCTACTATATCCTTCTAATTCTATGTTGATTCTTTTAATTTTGGGTATATGATATTGAAACTACAACTTAAAATCTGAATTTACTACTTAAAAAATTGTAATATGTAGTAGAACTATATGTAAATTTTTTCTGTATTTTCCAAGTCCCTTGTAAATGTGTTATCATATTTTCATAACGTAAAACATGTAAAAGGAAGAGAAAAAGAAGAAATTACAAAAAAATCTTCCTAGAATTTTAGCAGTAATATTAGATGGTGAAATATATCGATCTATATAAAAATTTTGAGTAAATATGAATTAAAAATCTGCTATTCTATTCATACTAAGTTAAAAAATTGGAATATATGTATATATACATGTATATGTATGCTGCTGCTAAGTTGCTTCAGTCATGTCCGACTCTGTGTGACCCCATAGATGGCAGCCCACCAGGCTCCTCTGTCCCTGGGATTCTCCAGGCAAGAACCCTGGAGTGGTTTGCCATTTCCTTCTCCAATGTATATGTATATGTATACGTATATNGACAGAGGATGAGATGTGTATAAGAGACAGATATATACATGTATATGTATGCTGCTGCTAAGTTGCTTCAGTCATGTCCGACTCTGTGTGACCCCATAGATGGCAGCCCACCAGGCTCCTCTGTCCCTGGGATTCTCCAGGCAAGAACCCTGGAGTGGTTTGCCATTTCCTTCTCCAATGTATATGTATATGTATACGTATATGTATATGCAATGTATATGTATACGAAACCTTTTCTAGTACACTTGATAAAGCCTTGAGAAAGAACATAAAAATGAAACAGATAAATATGAAAATATAAAGCAAATGATATGTGAGCATTGAATATGAAACAAAAAAAGTGAAACAAACTAAATAAAAATAAAAGATTATTACATAGTCTGATTACATAGTCTGTGATAGTGATGTGATAGTCACTCAGTCGTGTCCGGACTCTTTGCAACCCCATGGATTGCAGCCTACTAGGCTCTTCCATCCATGGGATTTTCCAGGTAAGAATATTGGAGTGGGTTGCCATTTAGTTTTTTTTTTTTTTTNTCCCTCCTGGCCTGAAGAGTTTCTGTGGAGAGATCAGCTGTTATCCTTATGGGAATCCCCTTGTGTGTTATTTGTTGTTTTTCCCTTCTGCTTTTAAGATTTGTTCTTTGTGTTTGGTCTTTGTTAATTTGATTAATATGTGTCTTGGGGTGTTTCACCTTGGATTTATTCTATTGTTGTCTTGCTCTATTTCATTATGATTTTTTTCCTTCCAACTTTGAGTTTTGTTTGTTCTTTCTCTAGCTGTAAAATTATATTGTTTAGTTAACATTTTTCTTGTTCCCTGAGGTAAGATTATTTTGCTCTCAACTTCACTCTTAGGTCTGCTTTAATGCTTCCCATAGTTTTGGACTGTCATATTTGGTTTTCATTTGTTTCTAGGTATATTTTTATTCTCTCTTTGACTGTTTTAATGATACATTGTTTAGTCACATATTGTTTAGCCTTCATGAGTTTGAATGTTTACAGTTTTTCTCTTGTAGTTCATTTTAAATTTCATAGTATTGTTTTCAGAAATGATTCTTGATATGAGTTCAATTTTTAAAAATTTACCAAAACTTGCTTTGTGGCCAGCTTGAGATCTGTCCTGGAGAACGTTCCATGTACATATAAAAGAATGAGTATTCTACTGCTTTTGGATGAATGCTCTATAAATCTTACTTCAGTTTGGTTCAGTTCAGGTCAGTCACTCAGTCATGTCCAACTCTTTGAAATCCCATGAATTGCAGCACGCCAGGCCTCCCTGTCAATCACCAACTCCCAGAGTCCACCTAAACCCATGCCCATTGAGTCGGTGATGCCATCCAGCCATCTCATCCTCTGTCATCCCCTTCTCCTGCTGCCCCTAATCCCTCCCAGCATCAGAGTCTTTTTCAATGAATCAACTCTTCGCATGAGGTGGCCAAAGTACTGGAGTTTCAGCTTCAGCATCAGTCCTTCCAATGAACACCCAGGATTGATCTCCTTTAGGATGGACTGGTTGGATCTCCTTGCAGTCCAAGAGACTCTCAAGAGTCTTCTCCAACACCAAAGTTCTAAAGCATCAATTCTTTGGCGCTCAACTTAAGTCCATTCATTCTAAAGTCTCATTAGGGTCTTATAATTCCTTATTGATTTTCTATCTGGATGATCTGTTTATGGAAGTCTAGTGTTAAAGTTCTCCACTATTTTTGTATTACTGCCAATTTCTCCTTTTATGTCTGTTGGCATTTGCCATTTATATTGAGGTGTTCCTCTGTTGCATGCATATATATTTACATTTGCTATATTTTCTTCTTCAATTGATCCCTGGGTCATTACATAATGCCCTTCTTTGTCTCTTATAGCAGTCTTTATTTTAAAGCCTATTTTGTCTAACATGAGTATTGTAACTCCAGCTTTATTTTGATTTCCAGTTTCATGGTGTATCTTTCCATATACTTTCACACAGTTGTATGTATGTCTAGATCTGAAATGTCTCATATAGATAGCATATATATGGGTCTTGTTTTTGTACCCATTCAGTCATTCTCTTTCTTTAGTTTGGAGAATTTCATCCATTTCTATTTACATATAAGGTAACTACTGATATATATATATATATATTCTTATTGACATTTTATTTATTGTTGTTTTTAATTTTGTAGATCTGTTCTTACTCTTTCCTCCTTTGTTCTTTTCACTTTTGATTGAATGGCTGTCTTTGGTGTTGTGTTTTGGATTTCTTTTCTTTTTTGCCTTTGTATATCTATTATGTCTGTGCTTCCTTGCTCAATTGTGTCTGACTCTTTGCAACCCAATGGACTGCAGTCTTCCTCCCTCCCCCACCCTGTGGGGATTCTCCAGGCAAGAATACTGGGGAGTGGGTTGCCATGCCCTCCTCCAGGGAATCTTCCCAAACTAGGGATCGAATCCAGGTCTCCTGCATTTCAGGCTAATTCTTTACCATCTGAGTCTCCAGGAAAGCCCAAGACTACTGGAGTGAGTAGTCTATCCCTTCTCCAGGGAAGTTTCCTGACCTAGGAATTGAACCAGAGTCTCTTGTATTTCAGGCAGATTCTTTACCAGCTGAGATACCAAGGAAACCCATATACCAGCAAATATATATATTTGCTGTTGCCATGAGGTTTCAATATAGCAGAGTATGTGTGTATTTATATTTATAATTGTTTAAAGTAGGTTAAAGAAATTTATCTTTAGTATCATAAGTATCTCTTAATTTGAAATCTACTTTGAATATCCAACATTTGTATTCTTCTCCCATCCTAATTAGTGGTTTACATATCATATTTGTGTGTAAATTAGTTCCCATGTTTCCCATATGTTTGTCCTTTGCAGTGAGCTTTCCCATTTTAAAATGATATTCTTTCTAGTTATGATCTTTTCTACCTAAAGGAGTTCCTTTAGCATCTTGTAAACTTAGTTTGGTGGTGTTTAATTCTTTTAGCTGTTGTTTATCTGTAAATGTTTTGATTTCTCTATCAAATCTAAGTAAGAGTCTTGTTGGGTAGAGTATTCTTGATTGTAGGTTTCCCCTTTCATCTTTTAAAATATATCTTGTTACTGCCTTCTGATCTGCAGAGTTTCTGCTGAAAAATTAGCTGATAACTTTATGGGGATTCCCTGGTATGTTATTTATTGCCTTTCCTTTGTTGCTTTTAATGTTTTCTATTTATTTTTAATTTTTTCCAATTGAATCAATCTGTGCCTCAGCCTGTTTCTCTTTAGGCTAATCCTGAAAAGGAGTCTGTGCTTTCTTGCCTTGGGTGGTGGTTTCCTTTGCCATATTAGGGAAATTCTGATTTATTATTTCTTCAAATATTTTCTCAGGCCCTTTCCTCTCTCTTCTTCTTTTACAATCTCTATAATGCAAATGTTGGTGCATTTGCTACCCCAGATGTCTTGTAAATGACAAGAATATTTCTTTTCATTCTTTCTTTCTTTTCTGTTCATTGGCAGTGATTTCCATCATCCTGTCTTCCAACTCATGTATCTGTTCTTCAGCCTCATTTATTCTGATATTGATTTCTTCTAGTGTGGTTTTCATTAAATTATTGTACTCTTCAACTTTGTTTGATTCTTCTTTATATCAAACTTTCTCTGACTGTTAAAAACTTCCTTTGACTTATCACTGCATTTATTCTTTCCACAAATTCTTGGATCATCTTTATGATCATAACTGAAAAGACTGCCTGTCTCTACTTTTCTTAGCTGTCCTTCCTGGGTTTTATCTTGTTCCATTGTCTTGAATATAGTCCTTTCTGGCCTCATTTTGCCTAAATTTTTATTTATTTATTTATAGTTTCAGGATAATTGCTTTACAACATTGCATTAGTTTATGCCATATATAAGCATGAATCAAGCATAGGTGTATGTGTGTTCCCTCCCTCTTGAACCTACTTCCCTCCTCCCATCACATACCACCCCTCTAGGTTGGTGCTCTTCTCAGAGAGCACTGGATTTGAGCTCCCTGCATCATTCATCAAATATCCACTGGCTATCTAGTTTTACATATAGTAATGTATATGTTTCAATGATGCTCTCTCAATTTAGCCCATCCTCTCCTCCCCACTACCATATTCACAAGTCTGTTCTTTACGTCTGTGTCTCCATTGCTTTACTGCAAATAGGTGCACTAGTAACATCTTTCTAGATTCAATATATGTGCATTAATATATCATATATGCCTATCTCTTTCTGACATACTTTATTCTGTATAATAAGCTCCAGGTGTATACACCCGATTAGAACTGACTCAAATGTGTTTCTTTTTATGATGGAGTAATATTTCATTGTGCATATGTACCACAACTTATTTATCTATTCATTTGTTGATGGATATCTAGGTTGGTTCCATGTTCTGTTGTTATTGTTATTTAGTCACTAAGCCATGTCTGACACTCTGACACCACGGACTGAAGCACCCCAGGATTCCCTGTCCTTCACTATGTCCCAGAGTTTGCTCAACTCATGCCCATTGAGTCGATGATGCCATCGAACAATCTCCTCATCTGTCACTTCCTTTTTTTCCTGCCCTCAATCTTCCCTAGCATCAGGGTCTTTTCCAATGAAAAGGTGGCCATCACATCAGGTGGCCAAAGTATTGGAGCTTTAGCTTCAGCATCAGACCTTTCAATGAATATTCAGGGTCAATTTTATTTAAGATAGATTTATTTGATCTCCGTGATGTCCAAGGGATTCTCAAGAGTCTTATCCAGCACCACAATTGAAAAGTATCAATACTTTGGTGCTCAGCGTTCTTTATGGTCCAACACTCACATCCACACACAACTGCTGGAAAAACCATAGGTTTGGGTATATGGACCTTTGTTGGCAAAATGATATTTGTGCTTTTTAACACACTGTCTAGGTTCAGCATAACTTTTCTTCCAAGGGGCAAGCATCCTTTAATTTCATGGCTGCAGTCACCATCCATGGTGATTTTGGTGCCCAAGAACGTAAAGTATGCTACTGTTTCCATTGTTTTCTAATCTATTTACCATGAAGTTATGGGACAGGATGCCATGACCTTAGTTCTTTGAATGCTGAGTTTTAAGCCAGTTTTTTCACTCTTCAATTTCAACTTCATTAAGAGGCTTTTTACTTCCTCTTTGCTTTCTGCCATTCAGTTCAGTTTAGACTCTCAGTCGTGTCTGACTCTTTGAGACCCCATGGACTGCAGCACACCAGGCCTCCCTGTCCATAACCAACTCCTGGAGTTTACTCAGACCCATGTCGAGTCAGTGATGCCATCCAACCATCTCATTCTCTGTCTTCCCCTTCTACTCCCGCCTTCAATCTGTCTCAACATCAAGGTCTTTTCCAATGATTCAGTTCTTTGCATCAGGTGTATTGGAGTTTCAGCTTCAGAATCAGTCCTTCCAATGCATATTCAGGACTGATTTCCTTTAGGATGGACTGGTTGGATCTCCTTGCAGTCCAAGGGACTCTCAAGAGTCTTCCCCAACACCACAGCTCAAAAGCATTAATTCTTCAGTGCTTGGCTTTCTTTATATCCAACTCTCACATCCTTACATGACTACTGGAAAAACCATAGCTTTGACTAGATGGACCTTTGTTGGCAAAATAATGTCTCTGCTTTTTAACATGCTGTCTAGGTTGGTCATAACTTTTCTTCCAAGGTGCAAGCATCTTTTAATTTCTTGGCTGTAGTTAGAGAGAAAAGAGAAATTTGAATATTTGAGGTTATTGATATTTCTCCTGGCAATCTTGATTCCAGCTTGTGATCCATCCAACCCAGCTTTTCACATGATGTACTCTACATATCATTAAATAAGCAGAGTGACAATATACAGCCTTGATGTACCCTTTTCCCAATTTTAAGCCAGTCCATTGTTCCATGTCCAGTTCTAGCTTTTGCTTTTTGACCTGCACACAGGATTCTCAGGAGGCAGGTTAATTAGTCTGGAATTCCCATCTACTTAAGATTTATCCAGTTTCTTGTGATCCACACAGTCAAAAGCTTTAGTGCAGTCAATGAAGCAGAAGTAGATTTTTTTCCCTGTGGAATTCCTTTGCTTTTTCTATGATCTAGTAGATATTGGCAATTTGATCTCTAGTTCTTCTGCTTTTCCTGAATCTGTTTTTTGATCTGGATGTTCTTAGTTTATGTACTATTGTAGCCTAGCTATAAAAGTTTGAACATGAACCTTGTTATCATGTGCTGGTGCACTGGGACGACCCAGAGGGATGGTACAGGGAGAGAGGAGGGAGGGGGGTTCAGGATGGGGAACACGTGTATACTTGTGGCAGACCCATGTTGATGTATGGCAAAACCAATACAATATTGTGGAGTAATTAGCCTCCAATTAAAATAAATAAGTTTATATAAAAAAGATATAAAAAAGAAATGAGTATAATTGTATGGTAATTTGCACATTCTTTGGCATTTTCCTTCTTTGGGATTGGAATCAAAGTTGACCTTTTCTAGTCCTGTGGCCACTGCTGAGTTTTCCAAATTTCCATGTCCTAGCTATAGCTAGGACAACAAAACCTTGTGTGCACCAAGAACCAGGGAAAGGATCATGACCTCCACAAGAGTCTGATCCAGAGCTGGTTTTGAATGTTTGAGTGTCTTCTGTGGCGGCATGGGTCAGTAGTGGCCTGCAGAAGGGACAGAGGCTCTGGCAGCAGCAGTCTTGGGATGTGTGGTATGAGGCATAAGTCCTCTTGGAGGAGGTTGCTATTAGCCCCTTTAAGGAGCTGCCAAGCAGGCAACCCACAAACAAGAACAATTATACCAAAGAAGTTTTCACACTGTTGTGAAAATTCTAGGGCCCACAACATTTCCTAACCTGGAGATCTGGCAAAGGGACTGAGAACCCCGAGGAAATTTGACTTTGATGTCAGTGGGATTTGATTATTGAACTTCCACAGGACAGGGAAACAGAGACTCTCAAAGGACACAAACAAAACCTGGAGCACATTAGGATCCAGGAGAAAGGATCAGAGACCCCCACAAGACACTGAGTCAGACTTGCTGGTGAGTATTTGGCAATCTTCAGTGGAAAGGTGGGTCAACAGTGGCTTGCTATGGGCTCAGGGCTACTGACTGCAGCAGTCCTGGGAGACATGGCATGCTGGGATAAATCCTTTGGGAGGAGGTGGCCATTATATATCCCATAATGTGGCCCTAGGGAGGGAAGACAGCCACACCCATCAGCAGAAAATTGGATGAATGATTACTGAGCATTGCCCTACCCACCAGAGTAAGACTCAGTTTTCCTGACAGCCAGTATCTCCCACCAGGAAGCTTCTGTAAGTCTCTTATCCTTATCTATCAGAAGCAGACAGAATGAAAACCACAATCACAAAAAACTAACCAAACTGATCACGTGGATCAGTTAGCTTTGTTTAACTCAATGAAAATATGAGCCACCAAAGATGGACAGGTTATGGTGGAAAGTTCTGACAAAATGTGGTCTCCTGGAGAAGAGAATGACAAACCATTTCAACATTCTTGCCTTGAGAACCTCATGAACAGTATGAAAAAACAAAATGATATGGCACTGAAAGTTGGACCCCCTAGGTCGGTAAGTGCCCAGTATGCTATAGGAGAACAGTGGAGAAATAGCTCTAGAAGGAATAAAGAGGCTGATCCATAGCAGGAACAATGTCCAGTTGTAAATGTATCTGGTAGTATAAGTAAAGTTGCATACTGTAAAGAACAATATTGCATAGGAACTGGGAATGTTACGTCCATGAATCAAGGTAAATTGGAAGTGGTCAAACAGGAGATTGCAAGAGTAGATATCGACATTTTAGGAATCAATGAATTGAAATGGATGGGAATGGATGATTTTAATTCAGTTGACCATTATATCCACTACTGTTGGTAAGAATCCTTTAGAAGAATTGAAGTAGCACTTATAGTCAACAAAAGAGTTCAAGATGCAGTACTTGGGTGCAATCTCAAAAACTACTGAATGATCTTGGTTCATTTCCAGGGCAAACCATTTAATATCACAATAATCCAAGTCTATGCCCCAAACACTAATGCTGAAGAAGCTAAAGCTGATCAGTTCTATGAAGACTTACAAAGCCTTTTAGAACTAGCACCAAACAAACAAACAAACAAACAAAACAACAACAACAACAAAAAACGATGTCCTTTTCATCATGAGGGACTGGAGTGCAAAGGTAAGAAGTCAAAAGATACCTGGAGTAAGAGGCAAGCTTGTCCTTGCAGTACAAAATAAAGTGGACCAAAGGCTAATAGTATTTGCCAATAGAATGCACTAGTCATAGCAAACACTTGCTTCTAACAGCATAAGAGACAACACTACACATGGACATCACCAGATGATCAATACTGAAATCAAATTCATTATATTCTTTGTAGCTGAAGATGGAGAAGTTCTATATGGTCAGCAAAAACAAGATCTGGAGCTGACTGTAGCTCAGATCATGAATTCCTTATTTCCACATTTGGACTTAAATTGAAGAAAGTAGGGGAAACCACTAGGCTATTCAGATATGACCTAAACCAAATCCCTTAGGATTATATAGTGAAATGACAAATAGATTCAAGGGATTAGATCTGATAGACAGAGAGTCTGAAGAACTATGAATGGAGGTTTCATAATATTGTACAGGAGGCAATGATCAAAACCTTCCCCAAGATAAAGAAATGCAAAAAGCAAAATGATTGTCTGTGGAGGCCTTACAATTACCTGAGAAAAGAAGTGAAACGCAAAGGAAAAAAGGAAAGATATATGCATCTGAATGTAAAATTCCAAAGAATAGCAAGAAGAGATAAGAAAGCCTTCTTAAGTGGACAATGCAAAGAAATAGAGGAAAACAGTAGAATGGAAAGACTGGAAATCTCTTCAAGAAAATTAGAGATGCCAAGGAAACATTTCATGCAAACATGGGCAAAATAAAGGACAGGAATGTTATGAACCTAATAGAAGAAGAAGATATTAAGAAGCAGTGTTGAGAATACAGAGAAGAACTATGCAAGAAAAGATCTTAATGATCTGGGTAGCCACAATGATGTGATTTCTCATCTAGAGGCAGATATCCTGGAGTGTAAGTCAAGTGGGCCTTAGGAAGCATCACTATGAACAAAGCTAGTGGAGGTCATGGAATTCCAGTTGAGCTATTTCAAATCCTAAAAGATGATGTTATGAAAGTGCTGCATTCAATATGCCAGCAAATTTGGAAAACCCAGCAGGGGACACAGGACTGAAAAAGGTCAGTTTTCATTCCAATCTCAAAGAAAGGCAATGCCAAAGAATGTTCAAACTACTGCACAATTGCACTCATTTCACACACTAACAAGGTAATGATCAAAATTCTCCAAGTCTGGCTTCAACAGTACATGAACTGAGAACTTCCAGATGTACAAGCTGGATTTAGAAAAGTCAGAGGAACAAGAGATCAAATTGCTAACATTCATTGGATCATAGAACAAATAAGAGAATTCCAAAATAACATCTAACTTCATTGACTATGCTAAAGGCTTTGACTGTGTGTTCTGNACACACTAACAAGGTAATGATCAAAATTCTCCAAGTCTGGCTTCAACAGTACATGAACTGAGAACTTCCAGATGTACAAGCTGGATTTAGAAAAGTCAGAGGAACAAGAGATCAAATTGCTAACATTCATTGGATCATAGAACAAATAAGAGAATTCCAAAATAACATCTAACTTCATTGACTATGCTAAAGGCTTTGACTGTGTGTTCTGTGGTGTTTTCAGTTGCTTAGTTGTGTCCAACTCTTTGTGACTCCATGGACTGTAATCTGTCAGGCTCCTCTGTCCATGGGTATTCTCCAAGTAAGAATACTTGTGTGGATTGCCATGCCCTCCTCCCAGGGATATTTCCAACCCAGGGATCAAATGTGGATCACATCAAACTGGGAAATTCTTAAAGAGATGGGAATGCCAGACCACCTTACCTTCCTCTTGAGAAATCTGTATGCAGATCAAGAAGCACCAGTTAGAACTGGACATGGGACAATGGACTGGTTCAAAATTGAGAAAGGATTACATCAAGGCTGTATATTTAAGTTGTATGAAGAGTACATCATGTGAAATTCCATGCTGCATGAATTACAAGCTGGAATCAAGACTGCCAAGAGAAATATCAATAACTCATGTATGCAGATGACACCACCCTCTGGCAGGCGGAAAGCAAAGATAAACTAAGGAGCATCTTGATGACGGTGAAAGAGGAGAGTGAAAAAGCTGTCTTAACACTCAACATTTAAAAAACAAAGATTATGGCATCTGGTCCCATCACTTCATGACAAATACATAGGGAAACAATGAACACAGTGACAGACTTTATTTTCTTGGGCTCCAAAATCACTGCAGACAGTGACTGAACCCATGGAATTAAAAGACACACGTTCCACGAAAGAAAAACTATGCCAAACCTAGACAGCATATTAAGAAGCAGAGACATTACTTTGTCGACAAAGGTCTGAATAGTGAAAGATATGGTTTTTCCAGTAGTGATGTATAAATGTGAGAGTTGTAACATAAAGAAATATGAGTTTTGAACAACTGATATCAACCCTGAATATTCATTGGAAGTACTGATGCTGAAGCTGAAGCTCCAATATTTGGCCACCTGATGCAAAGAACTGACTCACTGGAAAAGATCCTGATGCTAGGAAAGATTGAGGGAAGGAGGAAAAGGAGGTGACAGAGGAAGAGATGGTTTGATGGCATCCTCGACTCTATGGACATGAGTTTGAGCAATTGTTGGGACATGGTGAAGTACGGGAAGCCTGGTGGGTTGCAGTCGATGAAGTTTCAGTCAGACAACACTGAGAAACTGAACGGAACTGAGCTATTGTAAATAGTGCTGTAATGGACATTGGTGTGCATTTATCTTTTTTCAGTTATGGTTTCCTCAGTGTATATTCCCAGTAGTGGGGATGTTGGGTCACATGGTAATTTTATTCTTAGTTTTTTTTTTTAAAATCTGTGTTAAAGTTTATGTTTTTAGATCATGGAGAAATGGCCTTCTGTGGGTCCTTTCCTGAGTGTCCCAGAAGTACACTCCACTCTTATCAGCCAAGGGTCAGAACCTGCTTGTTCCAAGATAGTTCCTTTTTTGTGAATTCAATTCTTCAGGCTCCAGTATTGTAGTTTTCCTGCTTCTGGTGTCTGCCCCTTAGTGTATATGGCTGATCTGGAGGCTCGTGCATCTTCCTCATGGGAGGGGCTGCTTTTGGACAGGTGCAGCAGTGATTCATGGCTTGCAGTAAGCAGCAACTAGAAGCAAGGCCTCAGTTACCTGACTGGGAATCAAATACTGGTTGTCTTGTTGGCAACCAAGAGTCCTAACTGCTAGGCCACAGCAGCCAGTAGTTAGGATCTAAGTCTCTATTCTTTGTCTACTTTGTAAGGAAAAATCAGACAAGGAGATAGAATAGAAGAAAGTAAAATATTTATTAGAAAAGCAGAGTATATATAGAAAGATATGTGGGTAAACTGAGCTAGAGAGTTGCTAACTTTGTGCCTTTGGGAACTTTAAATTCTGTATAAGGGAACAGTCTTCTCAACCAGTTGTCTTTCTCTGACCTCTCTGGTTAATTTGTACCAGGACCTCCCCTGGGAGTGCTCTCACCTCTCAGTCAAGATGGATTTCATCACAGAATCATATGGGAGGGGATAGAAAGACTTATTATTTCTGGCATCCCCTGCACTTTGACCCCGTGAAACATTTTGTGCATATGTAGCATCATCCTTGCCCCAAGGATGGGAAATGTATGACCTCTTAATCTCTTAACAGGGTTGGCCCTTCGGTTTTTACCATAAAGTATCCAATGTCTGGATTCCTGTTATTGTTTCTTATATCCAAATATAGATCTCAAAATGTAGTCAGGAGTCCAGGCATAATTATGTGGACTGGAGTTCATTTGTCTCTTTCCTCAAGAAATGTAAACATGGAATTGGTGGTGAATGTCCAGTCTGGAACCCATCATTTTCCCTCCTTAAGATGTGTGAACAGGGGCCCAGTTGTAAATGTCTAGCCTGGACCCCAACTATCTCCTGCCTCAGAACTAGTGCCCTCTCACTGGTAGGTGGAACTGGGACTCTGGGGGACATGGCCTTGCCAAGAGGCATATTCAGAGGTTGCTGTGTATCCAGGAAATCTGTAAGTATCCTGTCTTTGGGTATACATGGCTCTGTTCCCACCCTGTTGGATGTTTGGCATGAGGCACACCAGCCCTGGAACCTACATGCTATTATGCAGGGCCCAGTTGATGCCAAAATGTAAGCATCTAGGAGAATTCATCCCAATGAATACTCACAGATAGCTCTGCCACCAGTGTCCTTGAACCCAGCATCAATCACAGACACCCCTCATCCCTCCAGGAGACCCTCCAAGACATTACATGGTTCCTGTGAAGTCACTGCTTTTGTTCTGAGTCTTGATGTTCACAGGCCTTATGTGTACCCTCAAAGAGTGGAGTCTCTCTTTTCCCCATTCCTGTGGAGCTTCTGCAATCAAGCTCTGCTGGCCTTCAAAGTCAAATGCTCTGTGGTTCCTCCTCCTGATGCTGGAATCCCAGTCTTGGGAGTCTGATGAAGGGCTCAAAACTCTCTCTTGTGGGACAATGTCTGCAATATAGTCTCCAGTTTTTTGATCACTCACTTGGGAGGAAGGGGTTTGATTATAACGTGGGTGCATCTGTTTACCATCTCCTACTAGTATCTTCTTTATGTCTTTTCATGTATCTCATCTTTTTATTTTATTTTTTTTTTACATATAATATTTTTACTTTATTTTACTTTTCAATACTGTACTGGTTTTGCCATACATTGACATGAATCCGCCACGGGTGTACATGAGTTACCAATCCTGAAACCCCCTCCCACCTCCATCCCCATATCATCTCTCTGGATCACCCCCGTGCACCAGCCCCAAGCATGCTGTATCCTGTATCGAACATAGGCTGGCAATTTGTTTCTTACATGGTAGTATACATGTTACAATGTCATTCTCCCAAATCATCCCACCCTCTCCCTCAGAGTCCAAAAGTCTGTTCTACACATCTGTGTCTCTTTTGGTGTCTCGCATACAAGATTATCATTACCATCTTTCTAAATTCCATATATATGTGTTAGTATACTGTATTGNGAGATTAGTTGTTTGCCAGTTGCTTCATTTGCTATTATTTTCTCCCATTCTGAAGGCTGTCTTTTCACCTTGCTTATAGTTTCCTTTGTTGTGCAGAAGCTTTTAATTTTAATTAGATCCCATTTGTTAATTTTTGCTTTTATTTCCAGTATTCTGGGAGGTGGATCATCTTTTTAATAGGGTCTAAACTGTTTCTTTTTTTTTTTTTTTTCAGCAGTTAGCTGTGATTTATGTGTGCTCATTAATGGAGATAAACTCAAGGTCCTTTTACTCTACCATTTTTTTTCTTTCCTCTACATCAACCATTTCTTAAAAATATCTATTAGTTGAGTAAGAATTTTATTGATCTGCCATGTTCAGCTGGTAAAAATACTTATATTAAAAAAAAAACCAGGCTAACCTCATTTACAACCTAGTGGGGAAGATAAATGGAAAAGGCAGAACAGAAGAAATGAACCGTCATGAAGTATAACTTTTTCCTTTGGCCTCAGACACTCTTCCCAGGTGACATTAGTGGTAAAGAATCCACCTGCCAATTCAGGAAATAAGAGATGTGGGCTTGATCCTTGGATCAGGAAGATCCGCTGGAGGAGGGCAAGGCAACCCACTCCAGTTTTCTTTCTTGGAGAATCCCATGGACAGAGGAGTCTAGTGGGCTACAGTCCATAGGGTTGCAAAGAGTTGAAGTGACAGCACATACATGCACTCACCAGGGCATCCACACCTGTCACTCAGTATGTGGGCTTTCTAAGGGCACAGGTGGAAGGTGGATGACACACTCTCAGGCTGAATTTACTTATAAGAGGCCAACAAGGTAGAAATTCTGCATTTATTCTTGCAACACAGGAAAACAGAAAGGACTCTAGCAGTTGATTGGCTGAAATATAGACTAAAAAATGGTCAACCATAAGTAAAATTGATATGTCTAATTCAATGTAGAAGAGGGAATTTGAAGCTGAATTTGTCATTTCAGGTCTAATCCCTCACACTGGTAGAAACCAGAAGACACAACATTCACCAATGTTTTCACAAAGAAATTTACATCTATAGCTCCCCAATTTTTAAAAAATCTTTAAACTTTTTATTTTATATTGGGGTATAGGTGATTAACAATTTTGTGGTAGTTTCAGGTGAACGGTGAAGGGACTCAGCCATACATATACATGTATCCGTTCTCCCCCCAAACCCCCTCCTATCCTGGTTGGTACATAATGCATTGAGTAGTATTTTATATATTGTACAATAGGTCCTTGTTGGTTAAACCATTTTGAGTGTATCAGTGTGTACCATGACCTTCCCAAACTCCCTATCTCTTTCCCTTGGCAATCACCATAATGTAAGTTCATTTTCTAAATCTGTGAGTCTTTTTTTGTTTTGGAAGTTCATTTGTAAAATTTCTTTTTAGATTACACATATGAAGGACATCATACAACATTTCTCCTTCTGTTTCTGACTTACTTCATTCAGTAGGGCTTCCCTGGTGGCTCAGATTGTAAAGAATCAGCCTGCAATGCAGAAGATCCAGGTTCAATNCAAACCCCCTCCTATCCTGGTTGGTACATAATGCATTGAGTAGTATTTTATATATTGTACAATAGGTCCTTGTTGGTTAAACCATTTTGAGTGTATCAGTGTGTACCATGACCTTCCCAAACTCCCTATCTCTTTCCCTTGGCAATCACCATAATGTAAGTTCATTTTCTAAATCTGTGAGTCTTTTTTTGTTTTGGAAGTTCATTTGTAAAATTTCTTTTTAGATTACACATATGAAGGACATCATACAACATTTCTCCTTCTGTTTCTGACTTACTTCATTCAGTAGGGCTTCCCTGGTGGCTCAGATTGTAAAGAATCAGCCTGCAATGCAGAAGATCCAGGTTCAATCCCTGGGTCAGGAAGATCCCCTGGAGGAGGAAATGGCAACACACTCCAGCATTCTTGCCTGGAGAATCCCATGGACAGAGGAGCCTGGTGGGATACAGTCCTTGGGGTTGCAAAGAGTTGGACATGACTGAATGACTAACACTTTCTTTCACTTTCATAATTCCATCTCTATTGCTGCAACTGGCATTATTTCATTCTTTTTCATGACTGAGTTATATTCCATTGTATGTATGTACCACATCTTCATCCACCCCTCCTTTGATGGACATTTATGTTGCTTCCATGTCTTATCTACTAAAAACAATGCTGCAATGAACATTGGGGTACATGTATCTTTTTGGATCATGTTCTTCTCTGGATATATGCCAAGGAGTAAGATTGCAGGGATATGGTAACTCTATTTTTAGTTTTCTAAGGAACTTTCATACTGTTCTCCATTGTAGCTGTACAGATTCATATTCCCACTGAGTGTAGGAGTATTCCTTTTTATACATGGTCACCAGAATTTATTTTTTGTGGCTTTTTGGATGATAGCCTTTCTGGCTGACATGAGGTGATATCTCATTGTAATTTTGATTTGCATTTCCCTAACAATTAGTGGAAATTAAAGGACACTTGCTACTTGGAAGAAAAGCTATGACAAACTTAGACAGTGTATTAAAAAGCAGAGACATTACTTTGCCTACAAAGGTCTGTATAATCAGATCTATGGTTTTTCCAGTAGTCAAATATGGATGTGAGAGTTGGACCATAAAGAAGGTTAAAAGCGTCATTGCTCAGTTGTTTTTGACTCTTTGTGACCCCATGGACTGTAGCCTACCAGGCTCCTCCATCCATGGGATTTTCCAGGCAAGAGTACTGGAGTGGATTGCCATTTCCTTCTTCAGGGGATCTTCCCTACCCAGGGATTGAACCCAGGTCTCCCTGATTGCAGGCAGATGCTTAACCCTCAAAGCCACCAGGGAAGCCTTAAAGAAGGTTAAGCATTGAAAAAATGATGCTTTTGAACTGCAGTGTTGGAGAAGACTCTTGGGAATCTTTTGAACTGCAAGGAAATCAAACCAGTCAATCCCCAGTTCAGTTCACTTCAGTTGCTCAGTCGTGTCTGATTCTTTACGACCCAGTGGACTGTAGGACATCAGGCCTCTCTGTCTATCTTCAAATCCCAGAGTTTATTCAAACTCATGTCCATCGAATTGGTGATGCCATCCAGCCATCTCATCTTCTGTCATCCCCTTCTCCACCTGCCTTCAATCTTTCCCAGCATCAGAGTCTTTTCAAAAGGGTCAGTTCTTTGCATCAGGAGGCAAAAGTATTGGAGTTCTGGCTTCAGCATCAGTCCTTCCAATGCATATTCAGGACTGATTTCCTTTAGGATGGACTGGTTGGATCTCCTTGTAGTCTAAGGGACGCTCAAGAGTCTTCTCCAATACCACAGTTCAAAAGCACCAATTGTTTGGTGCTCAGCTTTCTAAACAGTCCAACTCTCACATCCATACATGACCACTGGAAAAACCATAGCTTTGACTAGACGGATCTTTGTTGGCAAAGTAATGCCTTTGCGTTTTAATATGCTGTCTAGGTTGGTCATGACTTTCCTTCAAGAAGTAAGTATCTTTTCATTTCATGGCTGCAGTCACCATCTGCAGTTATTTTTGGAGCCTAAATAAATAAATAAATAAATAAATAAAGTCTCTCACTGGTTCCCCATCTATTTCCCATGAAATGATGGGACCAGATGCCATGATGTTAGTTTTCACTCTCCTCTTTCACTTTCGTCAAGAGGCTCTTTAGTTCTTCACTTTCTACCATAATGGTGGTGTCATCTGTATATCTGAGGTTATTGATATTTCTCCTGGCAATCTTGATTCCAGTTTGTGCTTCATCTAGCCCAGCATTTCTCATAATGTACTTTTCATATAAGTTAAATAAGCAGGGTGACAATATACAGCCTTGACATACTCCTTTCCCAATTTGGAACCAGTCTGTTGTTCCATGTCCAGTTCTAACTTGCTTCCTGACCTGCATGCAGATTTCTCAAGAGGCAGATCAGGTGGTCTGGTATTCCTGTCTCTTGAAGAATTTTCCAGAGTTTGTTGTGGTCCACACAGTCAAAGGTTTTGGCACAGTCAATCAAGCAGAAATAGATGTTTTTCTGGAACTCTCCTGCTTTTTTGATGAACCAATGGATTTTGCAATTTGATCTCTAGTTCCTATGCCTTTTATAAAACCAGCTTGAACATCTGGAATTTCACCGTCCATGTACCATTGAAGCCTGGCTTGGAGAATTTTGAGCATTATTTTACTAGTGTGTAAGATGAGTGCAATTGCGTGATAGTTTGAGCATTCTTTGGCACTGTCTTTCTTTGGGATTGGAATGATATCTGATCTTTTCCAGCCCTGTGGCCACTGATGACTTTTCCAACTTTGCTGGCATATTGAGTGTAGCACTTTCACAGCATAATCTTTTAGGATTTGAAATAGCTCAACTGGAATTCCATCACCTCCACTAGCTTTGTCATTGTAATGCTTCCTAAGGCCCACTTGACTTCACATTCCAGGACGTCTGGCTCTAGGTTGGTGATCACACCTTCATTATTATCTGCTTCATGAAAATCTTTTTTGTATAGCTCTTCAATCCTAAAAGAAATCAATCCCAAATATTCATTAGGATTGATGCTTAAACTGAAGTTCTTACTCTTTCACCACTTCATGCAAACAGCTGACTCATTGGAAAAGGCCCTGATGCTGGGAAAGTTTGAAGGCAGGAGGAGAAGGGGATGATAGAGGGCAAGATGGTTGGATGGAACCATCGACTCAATTGGCATGAGTTTGAGCAAGCTCTGGGAAGTAGTAAAGGACAGGGAACCCTGGTGTGCTGCAGTTCATGAGTTCAAAGAGTTGGACGTGACTGAACAACAATAATAATTAGTGATGTTGAATATCTTTTCATTTGCCTCTTGCCAATCTATATGTCTTCTTTGGAAAAAAATCTATTTAGGTCTTCTGCTTGATTTTTGATTGGGTTGTTTGCTTTGATGCTCTTAAGCATCATGAGCTGTTTGTAAATTTTGGAGACTAACCTTTTGTCAGTCATATCTTTGACAAATATTTTCTCCCAATCTGTGGGTTGTCATTTTGTTTTGTTTTCTGTTTCCTTTGCTGAGAAAAAGTTTTTGAGTTTAAGTAGATCTCATTTGTTTTTATTTTGAATCCTTTTTTAAAATTAATTTTTAAATTTTAATTGGAGGCTAATTACTTTACAATATTGTAGTGGCTTTGCCATACATTGACTTGAATCAGCCATGGATGTACATATGTCCCATCCTGAACCTTTCTCCCACCTCCCTCCCCATCCCATCCCTCAGGGTCATCCCAGTGCACCAGCCCTGAGCACCCTCTTTCATGCATTGAACCTGGATGGGCACTCAATTTCACATATGATAATATACATGTTTCAATGCTATTTTCTCAAATCATCCCACCCTTGCCTTCTCCCACAGAGTCCAAAATTCTGTTCTTTATCTCTATGTCTCTTTTGCTGTCTCACATATAGGGTTATCATTACCATCTTTCTAAATTCCATATATGCGCATTAATATACTGTACTGGTGTATTTCTTTCTGATTTACTTCATTCTGTATAATAGGCTCCAGTTTCATCCACCTCATTAGAACTAATTCAAATGCATTCTTTTTAATAGCTGAGTAATATTCCATTGTGTACATAGCTTTCTTATCCATTTGCCTGCCGATGGACATCTAGGTTGCTTCCATGTCCTTGCTATTATAAACAGTGCTGCGATGAACAATGGGGTACACATTTCTTTCAATTCTATATTCCTCTGTGTGTATGCCTAGCAGTGGGATTGCTGCGTCACATGGCAGTTATATTTCCAGATTTTAAGGAATCTCCACACTGTTCTCCATAGTGGCTGTACTAGTTTGCATTCCCACCAACAGTGTAAGACGGTTCCCTTTTCTCCACACCCTCTCCAGCATTTATTACTTGTAGACTTTTGGATCACAGCCATTCTGACTGGCATGAGATGGTACCTTACTGTGGTTTTGATTTGCATTTCTCTGATAATGGGTGATGTTGAGCATCTTTTCATGTGTTTGTCAGCCATCTGTATGTCTTCTTTGAAGAAATGTCTATTTAGTTCTTTGGCCCATTTTTTGATTGGGTCATTTATTTTTCTGAAATTGAGCTGCATGAGCTGCTTGCATATTTTTGAGATTAGTTGTTTGTCAGTTGCTTCATTTGCTATTATTTTCTCCCATTCTGAATGCTGTCTTTTAACCTTGTTTATAGTTTCCTTCGATGTGCAAAAGCTTTTAAGTTTAACTAGGTCCCATTTGTTTATTTTTGCTTTTATTTCCATTACTCTAGGAGGTGGTTCACAGAGGATCCTGGTGTGATTTATGTCAGAGAGTGTTTTACTTACTTTTTTCTTTTTATTTACTTTATTCTGGGAGACAGTTCATAAAAGATATTCCTGAGATTTAAGTCAAAGAGTGATCTGCCTATGTTTTACTCTAGGAGTTGTATAGTGTCCAGTCTCACAGTTAGGTCTTTAATCCATTTTGAGCTTATTTTTGTGTTGATTTAAAAGAATAATCTATTTCATTTTTTTTTTTTTTGCATGTAGCTGTCTAGTTTCCCCAGTACCATTTGTTGAAGAAACTACCTTTTCAGCATTGTGTAGTCTTGCCTCCCTTGTTGTGGATTCATTGACCAGAGGTACATGGGCTTATTTCTGAGTTTTCTATCCTGTTTCATTGAGTTTCCACTATCATATTGCTTTGATGAGTGTAGCTTTGTAGTCCAGTCTGAAGTCAGGGATCCTGATTTCTCCAGCTCTGTTTTTCTTCATCAAGACTGATTTAGAAGAATATCATACTGAATATACCACTTCATCACATACTTTTCCCTTTCATGTAATATGAGTAGATTTCCTTGCCCACAACATCATTTTAATGTTTTTTTTCTTTTCTTTTCTTTTTTTAAATTTTACTTTATTTTACTTTACAATACTGTATTGGCTTTGCCATACATCAACATGAATCTGCCACGGGTGTACACGTGTTCTCAATCCTAAACCCCCTTACCACCTCCCTCCCCATACCATCTCTCTGGGTCATCCCAGTGCACCAGCCCCAAGCATCCTGTATCCTGTATCGAACCTAGACTGGTGATTCATTTCTTATATGATATTATACATGTTTCAATGCCATTCTTCCAAATCATCCCACCCTCTCCCTATCCCACAGAGTCCAAAAGACTGTTTTATAAATCTGTGTCTCTTTTGCTGTCTTGCATACAGGGTTATTGTTATCATCTTTCTAAATTCTGTATATATGTGTTAGTATACTGTATTGGTGTTTTTCTCTCTGGCTTACTTCACTCTGTATAATCGGCTCCAGGTTCATCCACCTCATTAGAACTGATTCAAATGGATTCTTTTTAATGGCTTAGTAATACTCCATTGTCTATATGTACCACAGCTTTCTTATACATTCATCTGCTGATGGACATCCCCTCAGCGTGTATGCCCAGCAGTGGGACTGCTGGGTCATAAGGCAATTCTATTTCCAGTTTTATAAGGAATCTCCACACTGATCTCCATAGTGGCTGTACTAGTTTGAATTCCTATCAACAGTGTAAGGGGGTTCCCTTTTTTCCACACCCTCTCCAGCATTTATTACTTGTAGACTTTTGGATTGCAGCCATTTTGACTGGAGTGAAATGGTACCTCATTGTGGTTTGAGTTGCATTTATCTGATAATGAGTGATGTTGAGGATCTTTTCATGTATTTGTTAGCCATCTGTGTGTCTTCTTTGGAGAAATGTCTATTTAGTTCTTGGCCCATTTTTTGATTGGGTCATTTATTTTTCTGGAATTGAACTGCAGGAGTTGCTTGTTTTGAGATTAGTTGTTTGCCAGTTGCTTCATTTGCTATTATTTTCTCCCATTCCAAAAATAAAATAAAATATTATTGAAAGCCTATATGGGAAAATAATCTATAAAAGAATGGATATATATATAACTGATTCACTTTACTGTACATATGAAACACACAACATTGTAAATCAACTATACTCCCATAAAAATTAAAAATAAAATACCCCCCCCCCAAAAAATAAAGATTGATTTAGCTATTTGGGATCTTTTGTGCTGTCACACAAATTTCAAGATTATTCTTGTTCTAGTTCTGTGACAAATGCAATTGGTAGTTTTGTGGGGCTTACATTGAATCTATAGAGTACCTTGGGTAGTATAGTCATTTTGACATTACCAATTCTTCCAAACCATACAAATGGTTTATTTTTCATCTGTAACTTCTTTGATTTCTTTCATCAACATATTTTAAAATATAAGTTGTGGAGTACAGGTCTTTTGTCTCCTTAGGAAGACAAAATTCCTAGGTATTTTATTCTCTTTTATGTAATGGCAAATGGGACTGTATCCTGAATTTCTCTTTGTGATATTTTGTTGATAATGTGTAGAATTGCAACAGATTTCTGTGTCAGTTCAGTTCAGCTCAGTTGAGTCGCTCAGTCGTGTTCAACTCTTTGCGACCCCATGAATTGCAGCACGCCAGGCCTCCCTGTCCATCANTTCGCATTGCCTTTCTTTGGAATTGGAATGAAAACTGACCTTTTCCAGTCCTGTGGCCACTGCTGAGTTTTCCAAATTGCCTGGCATATTCAGTGCAGCACTTTCACAGCATCATCTTTCAGGATTTGAAACAGCTCAACTGGAATTCCATCACCTCCAGTAGCTTTGTAGGTAGTGATGCTTTCTAAGGCCCACTTCACTTCACATTCCAGGATGTCTGGCTCTAGATTAGTGATCAGATCATCATGATTATCTGAGTCTTGAAGATTTTTTTTGTACAGTTTTTCCGTGTATTCTTGCCACATCATCTTAATATCTTCTGCTTCTGTAGATCCATACCATTTCTGTCCTTTGTCGACCCCATCCTTGCATGAAATANTCACTTCACATTCCAGGATGTCTGGCTCTAGATTAGTGATCAGATCATCATGATTATCTGAGTCTTGAAGATTTTTTTTGTACAGTTTTTCCGTGTATTCTTGCCACATCATCTTAATATTTTCTGCTTCTGTAGATCCATACCATTTCTGTCCTTTGTCGACCCCATCCTTGCATGAAATATTCCCTTGGTATCTCTATTTTTCTTGAAGAGATCTCTAATCTTTCCCATTCTGTTGTTTTCCTCTATTTCTTCGCATTGATCGCTGAAGAAGGCTTTCTTATCTCTTCTTGCTATTCTCTGTTACTCTGCATTCATTATGATACTAATTGTACATTTGTTGTATATGACCTTCATTATGTTGAAGTATGTTCTCTCTATGCCTTGTTTCTGGAGATTTATTTTTTAATAAAAATCGGTGCAACATTTTGCAAAAGATGTTCGCATATATCTAGATTATCATATAGTTTTAGTCTTCAGTTTGTTGATGTGGTATATCACATTGATTTGTGGATTTTGAAAAATTCTTACATCTTTGGGATGAATCCTACTTGATCATGGTATATGATCTTTTTAATGTACTGTTGGATTCAAAATGCTAGTATATTTTGTTGAGGATAAATCCATCGATGTTTATCAGTGGTATTGGCCAGTAATTTTCCTTTTTTTGTGGTATTTTTGTCTGGTTTTGGTACCAGAGTGATGATGGCCTCACAGAATGAGTTTGGAAGTTTGCTTTTCTCTGCATTTTTGGGAAATTTCAGAAAAATAGGTGTTATCTCTTCTCTAAATGTTTAACAAAATTTGCCTTTGAAGCCATCAGGTCCTGGACTTTTGTTGTTGTTGTTGGGAGTTTTTAAAATCACAGTTGATGAATGCATTGCATTCTTAATAGTCTGACCAGCACACACCTATGGTTTAGGCTATTCTGTGCCCTTAGAAGTGAAAGATATAACAAGACAACTAAATTCTTACTTGATATATATAAAAAGTAAATTTCAAGGACAACTGAACAAAAGCCTACCTTCAGTCATAAAGATAGAAAGCCACAGACCTTAAGTCAATTCTTGGAGTTGAGACAATGGGCTTCCCAGGTGGCTTAGTGGTAAAGAATCTTCCTGCCAATCCAGGAGATGCAGGCTTGATTCTTGGGTCAGGAAGATCCCTTGGAGGAGGAAATGGAGGACTTCTCCAGTATTCTTGTCTGGAAAAATTCCATAAATAGAGGAACCTAGCAAGCTATAGTTCATGGGGTCACAAAGAGTCACCCACAGGAGAGCAACTGAGCACACTTGCACAGACCTATAACCCTCTAAATAAAGGAAGAATATTTTCTCCCGAGAAACAATCTAGCACATGAATAAAAGCATATATTGTTAGCCTTTCTCTCAGCCTTCCACAAAAGGGAATTTCAACACTCTTTAACACCATGAATCGAAGGAAAGGAAACAGTTAGAACTTTCAAGGAATACTGAATTCATATTTTTTCTAGGATACCCAAAATGTCACTGTATACCTCCAATCAGAATAGAGACCAGAATAGGAGTCAGGATCTATGGCTTTTAGCTCAAGTCAGTCTCACAGCTTTTTCAGTGGTTCCTGGATCCATTCTGTTGAATTTCACTAGTTCTAGAATGCATAACTGGAAGACAGAAACTTAGCAGCCACGTAATTCCCTTATTGGTCCTATGACCTGTGGACTAGGGCTACTGTGATGGAAAAAGTCAAATAAAATCTATTAAAAGTCCTTCTACCTATTAAAATAGTCATTCAAAGTCAATGCTTTATTCCTGATGGAACTGAAAAATTCATGCCACCACCAAAGACTTGAAAGATGCAGTGTGGTGATTCCCATTACATCCCAATCATCTCTTTTCTATTTGGTCTATGCAGAAGAATGAAATATCTTGGGAAATGACAGTGGATTATCTCAAGTTATCCTGGTGATGACTCTAACTGTATTGCTTGGGCAAAGTTGCATACCATCTGGTACCCAGTATGCAACTATTGTTTCAGCAAATCTCAATACCTGTCCGCATGGCCACTTTAAGTGTTTTTTTCTCAGGTGGCAAGGTCAGGAATACACTTTTATTTTCCTACCATGTGAGTATTTCAACTACCAAGTCCTATGCCACAATTTCATTCACAGTAATCTTGATTTCTTTCCCTTCTACAAGATAACACAGTGACTCTTTACACAGTACATTTATGACATTATGCTCATTGGACCTAGTAAGCAGCACTAGCAACTACTCTAGGCTCATTAATACTCTAGGCACATTCAAAAAACTAAGATCATGACATCCAGTCCCATCACTTCATGGCAAATAGATGGAGAAATGATCAAAGTAGTGACACACTTAATTTTCTTGGGCTCCAAGATCACTGCAGATGGTGACTGCAGCCATGAAATTAAAAGATGCTTGCTCCTTGGAAGAAAAGCTATGACAAACCTAGACAGCATATTAAAATGCAGAGACATTGCTTTGCCAACAGAGGTCCATCTAGTCAAAACTATGTTTTTTTTCCAGTAATCATATATGGATGTGAGAGTTTGACATAACGAATGCTGAGTTGCAAAGAATTGATGCTTTTGAACTGTGGTGTTGGAGAATACTCTTGAGAGTCTCTTGAACTGCAAGGAGATCCAAACAGTCCATCCTAAAAGAAATCATTCCCGGATATTTATTGGAAGGACTGATGCTGAAGCTGAAGCTCCAATACTTTGTCCACCTGATGTGAAGAACTGATTCATTGGGAAAGATAGTGGGAAAAGATGGAAGGCAGGAGGAGAAGGGGACGACAGGATGAGATGGTTGTATGGCCTCACCAACTCAATGGATATGAATTTGATCAAGCTCTGGGAGTTGGTGATGGACAAGGAAGCCTGGTGTACTGCCATCTATGGAGTTGCAAAGAGTTGGACACGACTGAGTGACTGAATTGAACTGAGGCCATTTATAACACATACACACAGCAGAGAGTAGGGTATCAATTCAGCTAAAATTTAGGCATCTTGTGCCTCAGTGAAATAGAGTTATAGAATTTGCTCAGGTTTTCCTTTTAAGGTGAAGCATAGTTTGCCACATGTGAACCCTTCTACCACCAAAAAGATGTAGAATGTCTGATGGGCATCTGAATTTTTTGGGGAGAGGGGTAAATAATCTTCATTTGAAGATTTAACTCCAGCACTTTTACTGACTAACGTAAATGCTGCTAGTTTTTAATGGGGCCCAGAAAGACTCTGCAACATTCCTAAGATGCTGTGCAAACTGCCTTACTACTTGATACACATATCCCAGTAAATCTGATGGATTTTGGTTTTATTGGTGGGAAGGAATACTATTTGGAACCTTTCACAGGATCTATATTTGAATGTTAGTGGTGCAGGTTTTTAGGATTTTGAAAATAGGTCTTTCTATCTCCCCAAATTAACTACTCTTCTTTTAAGAAACATCTCTAAGCCTGCTACTGCATTTACAGAATGATTGCTTGACAATGGATCCTCTGAACTTCCATCATGAACTGTTATCTGATCTACAAACTTGTCAAGTTGGGCGCATATAACAAATCTCCATCAAATGTATATGATATGTGTGTGTGTCTTTGTGTATGTATATGTGTGTATGCGATTAGGCTCATGCAGGCTACACACGCAAATTTACATGGATAGTGACCCATATTTCTATGGTCTTTACTCTTGCAACACTGCCTTGTCTCTCTGGGACTAATTGTATCACATAGTGGGGGGTTCCCCACTATCAGTTGACAGAGGAAGAAAAGACACAGACTTGGTTTATAGATGATTCTTCACAGTATGCAGGCACCAAACAATAGCTGACAGCTGCAGCACCACAGTCTCTCTTTGGGACATTTCTGGACAGATGCAAATGGAAATCTACTCATTAGTTGGGATTTTGGACAGTGTACCTCCATGTTCAAAGATGACTGGAGTTTGATTATATACTAATTCATTTGATTAAATGACTAGAGTTTGATTATATACTAATTCATACATTGTGTCCAATAGTATGAATTTTGATTGTAGGGACTTGAGAAAAACATGACTGGAAAATTGATAACAATAATAAAAAAAAAGATATTTTTCATGTGAATTCTTACCAAAAGATCATCTAAGCAGAGGAAAATTTAAATACTCACGTGTATAAGATGATATATCTCTTTTTTCTTTTTTATTATAAATTTATTTATTTTAATTGGAGGCTAATTACTTTATAATATTGTATTGGTTTTGCCATACATCAACAAGAATCCACCACGGGTATACACATGTTCTCCATCCTGAACCCCCCTCACACCTCCCTCCCTGTACCATCTCTGTAGGTCATCCCAGTGCACCAGCCTCAAGCATCCTGTATCATGCTTCAAACCTGAACTGGTGATTCGTTTCATAGATGATATTATACATGTTTCAATGCCATTCTTTCAAATCATCTCACCCTCTCCCTCTTCCACAGAGTCCAAAATATTGTTCTATACATCTGTGATACCAGTCGGCCTTTCCCCCCAACCAACTCTATCATTAACTAAGGAGCTCATAGTGAAGTGGCCATGGTGGCAGGAATGAAGTTACGTATGGATTCAACCAGTGGCAAATTGGCCAGAAGCAGACAGAAACAACGACTCTGCTGTTATGGCACCATTCCTCAAGTGCTCAGGCAGCTACTTGGTAGCAGATTTCCTAACCTAAACCACTTCCATCATCAGAAAGTTCATATTTTTCCCATAGTGGAGTGGACATATACTCTGGATAAGGATTTTCTTCCCTTGAATGCAGTGCTTCTGAAAATCTTGACATTTCTGGACTTATCGAATCCCTTATTCACTGTCATAGTATCTCATACATAATTGCTTGCGGTTAAGGAATTCACTTCACAGCAAAATAAGTGTGGCGTTGAGCTCATGCTTGTGAGATTCACCAGCTTCACCATGTTCTCCTGCATCCTGAAACTGCTAACTTGATAGAATGATGGGAGGCCCTCCTCGAAAGGGTACTCAGTTACAGTTTTAGCTAGGTGGCAATATGTTGCAGGGTTGGGGGAAAGTTCACCAATATACTCTTAATATTTTGAATCAGTAACTAACATATGGTATATGTTTTTTCTAGTAGTCTGCATATATGGGTTCAGAAAGCAGAGTAGAAATTGGAGTGGTATCACTCAGTATTACTCTGTTAACCCAGTAGCCACTTTTTTGTGTTTTGTTCCTTCAAGTTTATACCGAGGTGACATATAGGTCTTAGTTTCAGAGGAAAGACTGCTCTCACGAAGAGACAAAGCAATGAGTCCAGTGAATAAGAAGTTGAGATTGTACAATGGCCACTTGTGGCTTCTCAAGCCTCTGAACCAAAAGATAGGGAAGAGAGAACTGAATTGGATTTCTTTTTTCAAATTTTGACAACAGTCAAAGGGAAAAAAAGAAGACATATGTTTAAGCAAAACATATACTCACACACACTTTTTTTTTCAATACTATTGTAATGGGGAAAAATATCTCAGTGTAGAACAAGTGTCAGTGATGAATACAGCAGGAGCTAGTGAAATTTAGCTAGACTCAATATATTCATTAAGTCAATTTTGCTAAATTGACTTAGTTGAGTTCTTGCAAAGATTTTTTTTTATAAAGAAGTACCAAAGCAAGCCAAGGAGAAGGTTTAGGAGTCTTGTAAAGTTTTTTCAAATATCTAATCTTTTTTCAGTACTCCCTTTTGTTCAAAGGAAAAATGAGACATTCTTATTTTCTTAGGACAATAGTAGTTCTCTTCTTGCTTGGTTGTCTTTTCTTTATTAAGAGCCAACCAAGTCATGTGTTGAGTCTTAGTAAAAGAGTATGCTATTTAGCACTAGCCATCAAGCATTTATTGGGGAGGGGTTCTGTGAAAATAAAGGACAAACAAATAAGACAAGTTAAAAACCTAGTTTCTGAGGTAGGGTTGAAAGGGCTTATTATGAACAGCTAAAAATTCTCTTCTCATCCCTACTATTCTGAAAATTCCTAGAATTTTAGAAGCTCTGTGCCAAGAACCTGGGAAGAACATCAAACTGGTATTTCTCATTATATCACAGTAGCATATAAACACTTCCTTGGTGGCTCAGTTGGTAAAGAATTCACCTGCAGTGCAGGAGACCCAGGTTCAATTTCTGACCTATGTACTCCCAGTGAATTCCATATGTGAGCTTCCAGAGGGAAGAACTGGTATTTGACCAAACTCGGTGAGATATGAGAGACTCCCAAGAGCACCTGACACTTCAGAATTTAAGATAAAGTAAAGACTCTTCACACAAAGGGGCAATCCTGACAATGTAAGTGCTAGGAAAGGCATAGCAGGTGCAAAGGACACGGTGGGATCTGGTATGTATAAGTTAGTTGGCATTTCTGAAGCCTGAAATGTCAGGTCAGGAGAAAGGACCCCAAATGAGAGCTGAAGCCAGATTGTGCAATGCCTTGAAGGCCAGGCTGAGAAGCTGGGCCTTTTCCCTGGGTTATTAGGGAGCCACAAGTGAGATGAACTGGAGAGGATCAGGGTCAGCTTTGGATACAGAAACAATGATCTGGGATCTAAGAACTAGTCTGGAGACCAAGAATCAAGGTGGACTAGAATGAGGCACCAGAGATGAGGAATGGGAGGCCTAAGATGAGAATAAGCTGAGGGTAGAGAGGAAAGACTGGGAACAAGAGAGGCAGGAACAAGAAGAAAAAGGCTGAGGAGGAGGGGTAAGGAGTTGTTATGTTCAGCTTCATGAATTGTCAGATGCTGGAGCCATTCAGCATCCAACAACATCTCCACCTCAGGAGAAAGATGTTGAGCTCATTGAAAGCACAGGGTGGGCTGGGCTGAGGGGGCATGTAAGAAGCCAGTGGCTGCAGAGGACCAAAGCTCAACAGATAGATTCAGAGAAAGGTAACAGTTAGTGCTTGAAGCAGTCTTGAGAGTGTACAGATTATCTCCGAAGACAGAGAGGAAACTGGATCCTTGAGAGAAATTGGCCTCTCTAGGGTGTGCACCAGGGCACTATAGAGATGGTAGGATCACCACAAAGATGGAGAATATGTGGTCTGAAAATAGGTTTGTGGAGAATGATGATGACCTTGATTTGGGTTATCCAGGAGGCTGTGGGATACACAGGCATAAAACCTGGGAAAAGACATCTGGGCAGGAGAGTGACCATAGAATCATCCTGTCCCAAATGACAGGTAAAACTTTCAGATGCATGCAGTTAGTGTAGAGGATATGGGTTAGAAAGGGCCCCAAGAATGCCCTTATTTTGAAAGGCACAAGTGGAGGGAAAAAAAAGGCGATTCATGAAGGAGAATGAGATCAGCCAGAAAATTAGAAGGGAAACCAGAACTGCATGGTGCCCCAGAAACCAGGAAAGGAATGAATTTCAAGAAGGAGGGAGTGGCCAACTGGGTTGAATGCTAATGAAAGATTAAGTATAGTTAAGACAGACGGGTAACTCTTACACTGTATTACTCAACATGGAAGTCTCTGCAAACTCAAAAAGATTATGGATGTGGAGTGCAAGCAGTCTCCATGGAGAGGTTTTGCTGAGAAATATGTTAGAGAGATAGGGCTGTAAATGAGAAGGAGTGTGGGAATGGTTCTGATCAAACTTTGTGATCCCAGAACCACCTAGTAGAAGATTAGGCACACAGGCTTTCTCAAAATGTTTGTTGAATGAATGAACAAATAAATGAATGAGTGATGCAGAGAAATAGAATGAGAGAGAGAAAGTTTAGAGATAGAGACAAAACACAAATAATAACAACAAATTGTAGCTGTTGTTTTGTAGCTAATTAAGCTTCGAAAAATTCCTTCTGTAAAAGGAAATAGACTGATAAATGCAAAAATATTGTCTATACTTAACATACCTGATATCCCCACCCATATTTTGTTGCCTTGCTTGATGACCCCAAGAGGAAGCTGTAAGTAAACATTTAGCATCTTCCCAGACACATTTTTTCAGATGAGAAAGCTGAGATTAGAACAAGAACATGACCCAATGTCCCCCAGTAAGTCATGGGATGATCTGAGTTTTCACCACAAGTCTATATGATTCCAAAAGATATCCTCTTTTTTTTCAAACCTGTAGGTACATCCATACATTCATCTATTCATAATATACTAATTCAATTAGTCATTCATTTGTTATTTCATATATTTGAATAACTATTAAAATTAAGGAGCCATCATACTTCGGTTCAAACCCTGGTTCTTGTCCCTTACTAGCTGTGAGACTTTGGGCAAGTGACTTTAATCTAGTTGTGCCTCAGTGTCCACATCTGTAATGGTCTCCATGTTCTATGCCTTTGCCCCCTTGAGTTGAGGTGATTGAATTCTCTCTAGAGAATGGTCTTAATATGGAACTGATGTTGATTCCCAAAAGTAAAGCATGAAACATGGGGACTTGAGATCCCCTGTGAGAGGTGGCAAAAGGTCCTCAGAGCTTTATCTGAAAGCAGAAACTGAGTGATTGCAAGATAGTCTCTGCCTTCTTTGAGTCTCCAGCTACATAAAGAATGAACTGGCTTTATCCAGTGGCCACAAACCGAAAGTCTGTATGTCAAAAGAGCCATAATAGTAGCCAATCCCCATTCCCCATTACCTGCATTCTCAGACAACCACTTATATTCTTCCTGTCTGTGTGGATTTGATTATTATGACATTTATATCAATTAAATCATACAACATGTAGTCTTTTTTGAATGACTTCTTTCACTGAATATGATGCTTTCAGGTTCCATCTATGTTATACCATTATCAGTACTCCACTGCTTTTTATGGATAATAATATTTCATAGTATGGATAGACCACATTTAAAAAATCTGTTCATCAGTTGATAGACATCAACAATGGATACAAGGTTTCTTCTTGGAGGTGATGAAACATCCTGGAATTAGATTATTGTGATGGCTTCATATTGTGAATGTAGTAGATTCACTGAATTGTAGACTTTAAAATGGCTCAAGTGCTGATTTTTTTTTTTGTTTATTTCACTTCAAAAATTAAGGCAAAGGGAGAGAGAGAGAGAAGAAAGAGAAACAGAATGAGAGGGCCTACTGTTTTTTCCCAATTAAAAAAAAATCTGAATTGCCAGCTTTTCTTGAAAAGCCTACATGTCAGTGGGCAGCTCCACACTGAAGCCAAAGGGTGACATTTATTATGTCAATATCAACCCTGGGATTTCTTTGGAAGGAATGATGCTAAAGCTGAAACTCCAGTACTTTGGCCACCTCATGTGAAGAGTTGACTCATTGGAAAAGACTCTGATGCTGGGAGGGATTGGGGGCAGGAGGAGAAGGGGACGATAGAAGATGAGATGGCTGGATGGCATCACTGACTTGATGGACATGAGTCTGAGTGAACTCCAGGAGTTGGTGATGGACAGGGACGCCTGGCGTGCTGTGATCCATGGGGTCGCAAAGAGTCGGACACGACTGAGCGACTGAACTGAAATGAACACCTCAATAAACTGAATTCCCTGAAAAAATCCACAAAAATGGAGAGGATGAGTTATGTGGTGTCAAAGAACAAATAAAAAACTGAAGCATTATGATTCTGAATTCAGAGAGGAAAAGAGATCCAACACTCAAAGTGAAGACCTGAAAGGTAGGAGAAGAGTTGCAGGGGCATGAGAGTTGTTGATATCTGTGTACCATTTTTACTGCATGTGTGCATGTGTGTGTGGCATCAGGTGTTTCAGTGAACTTTCTGAGTGACCCACACAACAGCAGCCATAAAGTTTACCTATCCATGATCTACTGTGGTGATTTCCTTGAAGTCCTATCATGTTGTCCAGGCTAAGCTTACAGAACTTAAGGGAAAAGACAATTTAGTTCTCAGTGACTCAAATTCAGAAGAGAAAAACATTGAAAACATTAATTTGTAGAGAAGTAGCCATATATTGCAGGACATTAGAAGAATTTAGCATTTTTTTCTAGACTTATAAAATATGCAAGACTGATTTCACAAGAGTACCTTCTAATTTTCCTCTGAAACATATTTTTTTTCTTTTTACTATCATTATCTATTCTAAGAGAGAGAATTGGAGTCAGACAAATTTGTTTGCAAAATAAGCAGTCTCATGAAATTTGGTCTGTTTATTTAAATAAGTACAGTGAGTTTATTGGTAGCCCACTAAGTTTCTTGAGTATATTTTGTTGGAAACTTTTGGGAATCTCAGATTAGACTTTCCAATATCAACTTCAACCTTAGGGTAGAAATCTAAGATCTTGTTAGATTTTGGGTGGAATACATATAGGTCCGGGTAAGAGGCTATCTGTTTTTCCAAATATCCTGAAGTTCATGGGTCTTCCAAAAGAGCACCTTTTCCAATGAATCATAACGCATGGTACATTTTATTTTTCAATGTTTATCTCAAATAAAGATAATTTTAAAAAATTGACTTGCTTCCATATGTCTGAGAATTTTAAAAACAGTTGATATGTATTATTGTTTGTATCTAAGCCAATTTGAATAGAACTCCTATTAGTGGTTTTATAAATTGACTTAGTAATAGCATCCAGACATAGAATATGTCACATATAACTAATATGCATACACATATATAGAAATATGCATAAGCTTTTGGATAAGTGCAGAGGTCTTATAGCTTTCATTCTAAAGTGTTTGCCCTGACTCAATAAAATGTAACAGTAAAAACTCACTTGTTTATCATCACTTTATATATTTTCAAAAACTTCTGAGTATAGTTGACTTATAATGTTGTGTTAGTTTCAGGCATACAGCAAAGTGAATCAGTTTTATATATATTCATATATATACTTTTTATAAATATTTGTATAGTCCATTAAAGAGTGTTAAGTAGAGTTCCCTATGCTATGTAGTAGGTGTTGTTTTTCAGTTGCCAAGACATGTCCAAATCTTTGTGACACCATGGATTGCAAAACGTTAGGCTTCCCTGTCCCTCACTATCTCTCAGGGTTTGTCCAAGTTCATGTCCATTGAATTGGTGATGCCATCCAACCATCTCATCTTCTCTCACCCTCTTCTTCTGTCTTCGATCTTTCCCAGCATCAGGGTCTTTTCCAATAATCCAGCTGTTCACCTCAGGTGGCCAAAGTATTGGAGCTTCAGCTTCAGCATCAGTCCTTCCAGTGGATATTTAGGGTTAATTTCCTTTAGGATTGACTGGTTTGCTCTCTTTGCTGTCCAAGTGACTCTCAACAATTTTCTCCAGCATGACTGTTTGAAAGTATCAATTCACTGGTGCTCTGCCTTCTTCACGGTCCAACTCTCACATTCACACATTGACTAGTGGAAAGACTACAGCCTTGACAATATGGCCTTTTGTTGGTAAAATTATGATTTTGCTTAATACACTGTCTTGGTTTGTCATAGCTTTCTTTCCAAGAAGCAATCATCTTATAATTTCATGGTGGCAAAGAAATAGAGGAGAAGATCAAGATCAGAATGGGAAAGACTAGAGATCTCTTTAAGAAAATCAGAGATACCAAGGGAATATTTCATGCAAAGATGGGGTCAATAAAGGACAGAGATAGTATGGACCCAACAGAAGCAGAAGATATTAAGAAGAGGTGGCAAGAATACACAAAACTTTACAAAAGAGATTTTCATGACCCAGATAATCATGATGGTGAGATCATTCACCTAGAGCCAGACATGCTGGAATGTGAAGCCAAGTGGGCCTTAGAAAGTATCACTACTAACAAATCTAGTGGAGGTGATGGAATTCCAGTTGAGCTATTTCAAATCCTGAAAGATGATGCAGTGAAANGCTGAAACTCCAATACTTTGGCCACCTCATGCGAAGAGATGACTCATTGGAAAAGACTCTGATGCTGGGAAGGATCGGGGGCAGGAGGAGAAGGGGACGACAGAGGATGAGATGGCTGGATGGCATCACTGACTCGATGTACATGAGTCTGAGTGAACTCCAGGAGTTGATGATGGACAGGGAAGTCTGGTGTGCTGCGATTCATGGGGTCGCAAAGAGCCGGACATGACTGAGTGACTGAACTGAATCACCATTAGTGGTGATTTTAGAGCACAAGAAGAAGAAATCTGTCTCTGCTTCCACTTTAATCCTATTTTCCAGGAAGTGATGGGGCTCGATGTTATGATCTTAGTTTTTAAAATACTCAGCTTTAAGCTGACTTTTTCACTCTACTCTTACACCGTCATCAAGAGGTTCTTTATTTCCTTTTTGCTTTTGCCATTAGAGTGGTATCATTTGCATGCTTGAGATTGTTATATTTCTCCCAGCAATTTTGATTCCAGCTTTTAACTTATCCAGCCTAGCATCACATGATGTGTTCAGAATATAAGTTAAATAAACAGGGTGACAATATGCAGCTTTGTACTGCTCCTTTCTCAATTTTGAACCAGTCAGTTTTCCATTTAAAGTTCTAACTACGGCCTCTTGACTCGCATACATGTTTCTAAGGAGACAGTTAAGATGGTATTCCGATCTCTTTAAGAGTTTTCCACGGTTTGTTATGATTCACACAGTCAAAGCCTTTAGCATAGTCAACAGAACAGTAGATATTTTTCTGGAATTCCCTAGCTTTCTCTATGATCCAGTGAATGTTGACAATTTGATCTCTGGTTCCCCTGCCTTTTCTAAACTCAGCCTGGACATCTGAAATGTTTTGGTTCATGTAATGCTGAAGTCTAGCATGCAGGATTTTGAGCATAACCTTGCTAGCATGGGAATGAGGGGAATTGTTAGGTAGTTTCAATGTTGTTTAGTATTGTCCTTGTTGGGAAATTGGATGAAGATTGATGTGGCCACTGCTGAGTTTTCCAAATTTGCTGACACACTGATTGCAACACTTTAATAGCATCATCTTTTAGGATTTTAAATAGCTCTGCTATAATTTCATCCCTGCAGATTTATTGATCATAGTACTTCGTAAGCCCATTTGACTTCATACTCCAGGATGTCTGGCTCTAGGTGAGTGACCACACCATCAAGGTTATCCAGGTCATTAACATTTTTTTGTACAATTTGTGTACTCTTTCCATCTTGTCTTGATTTCTTCTGCTTCTACTAGGTCTTTACCAGTTCTTTCTTTATTGTATCATTTTGCATGAAAATTTCCTCTGATATCTCCAATTTTCTTGAAGAAATCTCTAGTCTTTTCACTTCCATTATTTTCTTCTATTTTTTTGTATTGTTCTTTGAAGAAGGCCTTCTTGTCTCTCCTTGCTATTCTCAGGAACTCTACATTCCATTGGCTATATCTTTTCCTTTCTCCCTTGCATTTTGCTTCTCTTCTTTTGTCTGCTATTAAAGCCTCCTCAGAAAACCACTTTGTCTTCTTACATTTCTTTTTATTTATTTGGCTTGGTTTTGGTCAGCACCTTCTGTACAGTATTACAAATCTCTGTCCATAGTTTTCAGGCACTCTCTCTGCCATATCAAATCCTTTGAATCTATCAGTCACCTACACTGTATAATAATAGGGAATTTAAGTGATACCTGACTGGTCTAGTGGTTTCCCATGTTTTCTTAACCACAATTTTTTCTATAAGGAGCTGATGATCTGAGCCACAATCAGCTCCAGGTCTTGTTTTTGCTGATTGTATAGAGTTTCTCCATCATTGTCTGCAAAGAATATAATCAATCTGATTTTGGTATTGACTATCTGGTGATGTTCATGTGTAGAGTCATCTCTTGTGTTGTTGAAAAAGGTGTTTGCTATTACCAGTGTTTTCTCTTGGCAGATTTCTGTTAGTTTTTACCCTACTTCATTTTGTATTCCAGGGCCAAACTTGCTGTTACTCCAGGTATCTCTTGACTTCCTATTTTTGCATTCCAATTCCCTGTGATGAATAGGATATATATATTTTGGTGTTAGCTCTAGGCAGGTTGTAGGTCTTCATAGAGCTGATTTACTTCAGCTTCTTCGTCGTCAATCTTTGAGGCAAAGATTTGTATTACAGTGATGTTGAATGGTTTGCCTTGAAAAGGAACAGAGATCATTCTGTCATTTTTGATGTTGCACTCAAGTATGGCATTTCAGACTCTTCTCTTGATTATGAGGATTACTGCATTTTTTCTTTCGGATTCATGCCCACAGTAGTAGATATAATGGTCATCTGAACTAAATTCACCCATTCCTGTTCATTTTAGTTCAACGATTCCTAGGATTTAGATGTTTACTCTTGCCATCTCCTGATTGACCATGTCCAATTTACCTTGATTCATGGACCTAACATTCCAGGTTCCTATGCAATACTGTTCTTTACAGCATTGTATTTTACTTTCATCAGCAGACACATCCACAACTGAATGCTGTTTCCACTTTGGCCCAGCTGCTTCATTCTTTATGGAGGCATTAGTAATTACTGTTTGCTCTTCTCCAGTAGCATGTTGAACACCTTCTTACCTGGAGGGATTATCTTTCAGTGTCATGGTGTTCTCATGGCAAGAAAACTAGAGTGGTTTACCATTTCCTCTTCTAGTAGACCACATTTTGTCAGAACTCTTCACTATGTCATGTCTATCTTGGGTGGCCCTGCATGTCTAATAGCGTCGTTAAGTTATGCAAGCCTTTTCATCATGATAAGGGAGTGATAAAGGAAGGGGGGAGGTTGGTTTTAACTCTTCTCTAAATGTTTGATAGAGTTCTCCTATGAAGCCATCTGGTCCTGAACTTTCTTTGGTTGGGAGATTTTTATCATGGATTCAGTTTCATTACTTGTGATTGCCCTGTTCATGTTATCTATTTCTTCCTGGTTCAGTTTTGGAAGCTTGCACTTTTATAAGAATTTTTCTCATAAAAATTTTTTTATAAGATTTTTTTTAGAATTTTTCTTATTTCTTTCAGTTTGTCCATTTAATTGGCATATAGTTGCTTGTAGTAGTCTCTTATGATCCTCTGTATTTCTGTGGTTTCAGCTGTATCATCTCCTTTTTCATTTCTCATTTTATTGATTTGAGTCCTCTCTTTTTTTCTTGATGAGCCTGTTGTTGTTCAGTGGAAAAATCATGGCCAATTCTTTGTGAGTCTATTAGCTGTAGTACTCCAGACTTCCCTGTCCTTCACTATCTCCCAGAGTTTGCTCAAACTCATGTTCATTGAGTTGGAGATGACATCCAATCATCTCATCCTTTGTGACCCACTTACCCTCCTGCCCTCAATCTTTCCAAGCATCAAGGTCTTTGATGAGTTTAGGTTTATTAACTTTATCTTTTTAGAGAGCCAGTTTTTAGTTTCATTCATCTTTTCTATTGTTTTCTTCATTATTTATTTCTTCTCTGATATTTATGATTTCTTTCCTTCTACTAACTTTGTGCTTTATTTCATCTTTTTTTAGTTATTTAATTGTAAGTTTAGGTTGATCATTTGATATTTTTCTTGTTTCTTGAGGTAAGATTGTATTGCTGTAAAATTCTCCCTTAAAACTGCTTTTTCTGATGTTTCAGATCATTGTGTACTCATTGTCATCTGTATATAAGTATTTTTTAAAATTTTATCTTTGATTTCTTCAGTGAGCCCTTGACTATATAGGAGAATATTGTTGAGCCTCCATGTGTTGAGTTTTAGTTTGTTCGTAATTGATTTTTTTTTAAATATAAATTTATTAATTTTAATTGGAGGCTAATTACTTTACAATTTGTATTGGTTTTGCCATACATCAACATGAATCTGCCACTGGTATACATGTGTTTCTCCTCTCTCCTCCCTCCCCATACCATCCCTCTGAGTTGTCTCAGTGCACCAGCCCCAAGCATCACAAGATTTTCATCAGAAAAGATGCCTTATATAATTTCAATGTTCTTAAATTTACCAAGACTTGATTTGTGACCAAAGATGTGGTTAGCCTGGAGAAGGTTTAGTGTGCATTTGGAAAAAAAAAAAAAAGTGTAGGGTTTTTTTTGTTGTTGTTGTTTTAATCTGTAATGTTCTAAAAATATCAACTAAGTCTGTCTGGTCTAATGTGTCATTTAAGGCTTCTTTTTCTTCTGAAGGCAGATATAAGTGGAGTGTTAAAGTTCTCAATTATTTTTGTTGCTGTTCAGATGCTAAATTGTGTCCAGCTCTTTCTGACTCCAAGGATTGCAGCACTCCAACCTTCCTTGTCCTTCACTATCTGCTAGGATTTGTTCAAAGTCATGACCATTGATTCAATGATGCTATTCAACCACCTCATCCTCTGTCACCCCCCTTTCCTTGCTTTCAATCTTTCCCAGCATCAGGGTCCTTCCAATAAATTGACTCTTCACATCAGGAGGCTAAAGTATTGGAGCTTCAGCTTCAACATCAGTCCTTCCAATGAATATTCAAGGTTGATTTTATTTAGGATGACTGGTTGGATCTCCTTGCTGTCCAAGGGACTGTCAAGTGTCTTCTCCAGGACAACAGTTCAAAAACATCAGCTCTTCAGTTCTCAACTTTCTTTATAGTCTAACTCTGAGATCTGTACATGACTACTGGAAAAACCACAGCTTTGACTATATGGACCATTGTCAGCAAAGTGACAGCTGTGTTTTTTAATATGCTGTCTAATTTGGTCATAGCTTTTCTTCCAAGGAGTAAGTGTCCTTTAATTTCATGGCTGCAGTCACCATCCACAATGATTTTGGAGCCCCCCAAAATAAAGTCTGTCAATGTTTCCATTTCTCCCTCATCTGTTTGCCATGAAGCGATGGGACTGGATGCCATGATCTTCACTTTTTGAACGTTGTGTTTCAAGCCAGTTTTTGCACTCTCCTCTTTCACCTTCATTAAAGGCTTTTTAGTTCCTCTTCACTTTCTGCCATTAGGGTGGTGTCATCTGCATATCTGAGGTTATTGATATTTCTCCCTGCAATCTTGATTCCAGCTTAAGCTTCATCCAGCCTGGCATTTCACATGATGTACTCTGCATAAAAGGTCAACAAGTGGGATGAAGATATACAGCCTTGATGTACTCCTTATCCAATTTTGAACCAGTTCATTGTTCCATGATCAGTTCTAACAGTTGCTTCTTGACAGATTTCTCAGGAGGCAGGTAAGGTGGTATGGTATTCCCATCTCTTGAAGAATTTTCCACAATTTATTGTGATCCACAGAGTCAGAGGCTTTAGTGTAACCAATGAAGTAGAAGTATATGCTTTTCTGGAATTCCCTTGCTTTTTCTATGATCCAATGGATGTTGGCGATTTGATCTCTGGTTCCTCTGCCTTTTCTACATCAGGATGTTCTCAGTTCATATACGGTTGAAGCCTAGCTTGGAGAATTTTGAGCATTACCTTGTTAATATGTGAAATAAATGCAAGTGTATGATAATTGATAATTCTTTGGCATTGCACTTCTTTGGGATTGGAATGAAAACTTACCTTTTCAGTCTCGTGGCTACTGCTGGTATATGGAGTGCAGCTCTTTAACAGCATCAACTGTCAATTTCTCCTTTTAAAGTTATTAGTGTTTGCCCTATGTATTGAGGTTCTCCAATGCTTTGTGCACAAATATTTACAATTTTTTATTTTTTTGGATTGATTTCTTGATCATTATGCAGTGTCATTCCTTTTCTCTTTGCAAAGTCTTTATTTTAAAGTCTATTTTTTTCTCTTATGAGTATTGATACCTCAGCTTTAAACAATTTTCCATTTGCATGGAATGTCTTTTCCATTCCTTTGCTTTCAGTTTGTATGTCTTTTTAGGTCTGAAGTTGGTCTTGTATGGACAGTATATATGGATCTTGCTCTTCTATCCATTTATTCTATTTGTGTCTTTTGGATGGAGTGCTTAATACACTTACATTTAACTTAATTATCATTATGTATGTTCTTTAAACCATTTTCTTATATTGGACTAGCTTTTGTTGGTATATTTCTTCTCTTGTATTTCCCTCTACAAAGTTCCTTTAGCATTTGTTGTGAAGCTAATTTGGTGATTCTAAATTCCCCTAGTTTTTGCTTATCTGTAAGGGTTTGAATTTCTCTGTTGATTGTGAATGAGAATCTCACTGGGTATGATAATTTCAGTTGTAGGTTTCCCCCTTTACTCACTTTAAATATATCCTGCCATTTACTTCTGGCATGCAGATATTCTGCTGAAAAATCAGCTGATAACATTATGGGTATTCTCCCATATGGTATCTATTGCTTTTCCCTTATTGCTTTTACTATTTTTCTTTTTATTTAATTTTTGTGATTTTGATTAGTATGTGTATCAGAATAGCCATCCCTGAGTTGAATCTTTGTGGAAGTCTCTGTACTTCCTGGACAAGATTTCCTTTCCCATATTAAGGAAGTTTTCAACTGTAATCTCTTTACATATTTTCTCAGACCTATTTCCTTTCTTTCCTTCTTCTGGGACCCCTACAATGCAAATAATTTTGCATTTAATGTTGTCCCAGAGATCTCTGAAATGGTCCTCATTTCTTTTATTCTTTTTTCTTTATTCTGTTCTGCAACAATTATTTCCATCATTCTCTCTTCCAAGTAACTTGTCTGTTCTTTATTTATTCTGCCACTGATTCCGCACAGTGTATTTTTCATTTCAGTTACTATGTTGTTCATCACTGTTTGTTCTTTAATTTCACTATTTTTTTTCTTTTGTATCTTTTATATTCTCAATTCATTCCTCCTTTCTATTTTCAAGTTCTTGGATCATCTTTATGATCATTAATCTAAATACTTTTTTAAGGTAGATGAACTATTTTATTTTTATTTATCTGGTTTTGTGGATTTTTATCTTGTTCTTTCTGCAACATATTTCTCTGTCATCTAGTGTTGTCTAAATACTGTGTTTATGACCTCTTTTCCACAGGCTTCAGGGTCATAGTTCCTCCTGCTTCTGGCGTCTGTCTTGCTTCTGATGGGTGGGGCTTGCATAGGCTTCCTGGGGGAAGCGATTAGTGCCTGCACTCTGATCGGTACAGTTGAGTTTTTCCTTCTGATGGGTAGGGCTGCATCTGGTGGTATATTTTGGAGGTGTCTGTGAATTTAACATGATTTTAAGCAACCTGCCTGTTCATGGATGGGGCTGTGTTCCTGTATTGCTAGGCGTGTGGTTGAGGTGTCCAGCACTGAACCCAGCAGGCAGATGGATGGAGTTAGGTCTTGATGTCAAGATGGAAAACTCTGGGAGAGCTCACACTGATTAATATTCCCTGGTGCCATGAATTCTCTCTGGATCCAGCATCCTGGACACAATGCTCTATTCCAGATGCTCAGTGCTTTCACCCCAGAAGCTCAAATCTGACCCTTAGCCTAGGAACAAAGAGCCAAGAAACCATGTGGGGCTGAATAAAAGGAAAACAAAACAAACAACAAACCAATCCCAAGACAAATAGCAAAAACAAACAAACAAAAAATACAGCAACAGCACAAACAGAAAAGAGACAACTCCTAAAGCCAATGGCAAAAACAAAAGAAGCAAAGAAACAGAAAGCAAAATAAAACTTACAAAAAAGATAATGAGTAACCAAAATAACCAAAAATGAAAACAGACAATAAAAACATAAAAAGCAGAAACCAAACAAAAAAAATCAACGAAAAATAAAATAAGCACATAAAAATGCTTTTATGAAACGAATTGCCAGTCCAGGTTTGATGCATGATACTGGATGCTTGGGGCTCATACACTGACATGACCCAGAGGGATGGTAAGGGGAGGGAGGAGGGAGGGGGGTTCAGGATGGGAATATGTGTATACTTGTGGCAGATTCATGTTGATGTATGGCAAAAGAACGTGAACGTGAATGTGAATGTGAAGTCGTTCAGTCGTGTCCGACTCTTTGCGACCCCATGGACTGTAGCCCACCAGGCTCCTCCGTCCATGGGATTCTCCAGGCAAGAATACTGGAGTGGGTTGCCATTTCCTTCTCCAGGGGATCTTCCCGACCCAGGGATCGAACCCAGGTCTTCTGCATTGCAGGCAGATGCTTTAACCTCTGCGCCACAAGGGAGGCCCCCATGTATGGCAAAACCAATACAATGTTGTGAAGTAATTAACCTCCAGTTAAAATAAATAAATTTATATTTAAAAAATGCTTTTAAAAGATAAAAATAAAACAAAGAGCAAAAAGCAAAACAAAAACACAAACCAACAAAAGACCTTCAAGTTAGGCTTCAGCAGTACATAAACTGAGAACTTTCAGATGTAAAAGCTGGGTATCTAAGAGGCAGAGGAACTAGAGATCAAATTGGCAACATCTGTTGAATCATGGAGAAAGCAAAGAAATTCAAGAAAAACATATGCTTGTGCTTCATTGACTATGCTAAAGCCTTTGACTGTGTGGATCACTANAACCTCTGCGCCACAAGGGAGGCCCCCATGTATGGCAAAACCAATACAATGTTGTGAAGTAATTAACCTCCAGTTAAAATAAATAAATTTATATTTAAAAAATGCTTTTAAAAGATAAAAATAAAACAAAGAGCAAAAAGCAAAACAAAAACACAAACCAACAAAAGACCTTCAAGTTAGGCTTCAGCAGTACATAAACTGAGAACTTTCAGATGTAAAAGCTGGGTATCTAAGAGGCAGAGGAACTAGAGATCAAATTGGCAACATCTGTTGAATCATGGAGAAAGCAAAGAAATTCAAGAAAAACATATGCTTGTGCTTCATTGACTATGCTAAAGCCTTTGACTGTGTGGATCACTAAAAACTGTGGAAAATTCTTAAAAAGATGGGAGTATTATACCACCTCACCTGTCTCCTGAGAAATCTGTATGCGGGTCAGGAAGCAACAGTTAGAACTGGACATGGACCAATGAACAGGTTCAAAACTGGGAAAGAAGTACTTCGGGTTGTATATTGTCTCCCTATTTATTTATGTGCAAAATACATCATGAAAAATGCCAGGCTGGAAGAATCACAAACTGGAATCAAGATTGCCAGGAGAAATATCAACAATCTCAGGTATGTAGATGATACTACTCTGATGGCAGAAAGTGAAGAGGAACTAAAGGGCCTCTTGAAGAGGGCAAATGCTGAGAGAGAAAAAGCTGGCTTGAAACTCAACATTCAAAAAACTAAGATTGTGACATCCAGTCCCATCACTTCGTGGCAAATAGAAAGGTTTAAAGTGGAAACAGTGACAAGTTTTATTTTCTTGAGATCTAAAATCACTGTTGATGATGACTGCAGCCATGAAATTGAAAGATGCTTGCTCCTTGGAAGGAAAGCTATGACAAACCTGCACAATGTATTAAAAATAGGAAACATCACTTCGCCAATAAAGGTCCATATTGTCAATGCTGTTTTTTTTTTTTTCCAGTAGTCATGTAGGGATGTGAGAGCTGGTCTATAAAAAAGGGTGACTGCTGAGGAATTAATACTTTTGAATTGTGGTGCTGGAGCAGAATCTAGAGAGTCTTGGACAGTTAAGAGATCAAACCAGTCCATCTTAAAGGAAATCAACCCTAAATATTCATTGGAAAAACTGTTGCAGAAGCTGAAATTTCAATACTTTGGCCACAAGATGCAAAGAAGCAACTGATTGGAAAAGACCCTGATACTGGGAAAGACTGAAGGCAAAACAGAAGGAAGCTGAAGAGAATGAGATAGATAGCTTCACCAACTCAATTGACATGAATTTGAGCAAGCTCTGAGAGACAATGGAGGACAGAGGAGCTTGACAAGCTGCAATCACGTGATTGCAAAGAATCAGACAGGATTTAGCGATTGAATAACAACAGATGACCTCACTGTTGTTTTCTTTTGAAAATTAAGCATTGTTGTAGACAAAGCGCATATGTGTCACATTGACCATTTGTAGACTTTTAATAGTTAATATTATGCCTCAATTGACTGTTTAAGAAAAGTACCAAAGGTAAAATATTATTTTGGAGTATCTGTGTGGATGTTTCTGGATGAGAGTAGCATTTGTTCAGCCCCCTGAGTAAAGAAATTTATTCCCACAAAGCAGATGAGCATCATCTAATTCAAACAGATATTCCTGATAGAACAAAATAGTATTAACAAAATAAAAAAAATTCTCTCTTCTCTTAGGGTTGGGATATCTATCTTTTCCTACCCTTAGATATAACTGCTCCATCTTCTCAGGCTGTAGACTCTGGGTCTTAGACCAACAATCCCTCGGATCTGAATCCATTGACGAGACTAAGAGTTATACCCTAAACTCCTCTCATTCTCAGGCGAAAGCCCATTTATCACTGAATTTCATCACCACCATTCTTGGTTACTGCTTGCAGATGGCAGAATGTGGCAGTTTTCTTCCTCCATTGTTGTTCAGACACCGTCATGTCCAACTGATTGTGACCTCATTGACTGCAGAATGCCAAGCCTCCCTGTCCATGACCATCTCCTGAAGTTTGCTCAAGTTCATGTCCACTGCATCCGGTAATGCCATCCAGCTACCTCACTATCTAATGCCCACTTCTTCTGCCTTCAATCTTTCCCAGCATCAGGGACTTTTCCAAAGAGTCAGTTATGGAAATGATGGAAATGACCAAAATGATGGAAATCACCAATTTCACTTGGCTTAATAAATATGGAGGGACTCAAATAAAAGCTTGTGTGTGTGCTTAGTTGCTCAGTCATGTCTGACTCTTTGCAACCCCATGGACTGTGGCCCACCAGGCTCTTCTGTCCGTGAGGAGTCTTCAGGTAAAAATACTGGAGGGGGTAGCCATTTCCTTTTCCAGGGGATATCTCCAACCCAGGGATTGAATCCAGATCTCCCTCATCGCAGGCGGATTCTTTACCATCTGAGCCACTAGATCAGTTCAGTTAAGTTGCTCAGTCGTGTCCGACTCTTTGCGACCCCATGAATTGCAGCATGCCAGGCCTNTTTGAGTCCTGTGGCCACTGCTGAGTTTCCCAAATTTGTTGGCATATTGCATGCAGCACTTTCACAGCATCATCTTTCAGGATTTGAAATAGCTCTACCGGAATTCCATCACTTCCACTAGTTTTGTTCGTAGTGATGCTTTCTAAGGCCCACTTGACTTCACATTCCAAGATGTCTGGCTTTAGGCGAGTGATCACACCATCGTGATTATCCAGGTCGTGATCTTTTTAATACAATTTTTCTGTGTATTCTTGACACCTCTTCTTAATATCTTCTACTTCTGTTAGATCTATACCATCTCTGTCCTTTATTGAGCCTAGCCACTAGGGAAGCCCAGTAAAATAAAATGTTCAGTTGAGTTCAGTCACTCAGCTGTGTCTGACTCTTTGTGACCCCATGGACTGCAGCATGCCAGGCTTCCCTTTCCATCATCAACTCCTAGAATTTGCTCAAACTCATGTTCGAGTTGGTGATGCCATCCAATCATCTCATCCTCTGTCATCCCCTTCTCCTCCTGTCTTAAATCTTTCCCACCATCAGGGTGTCTTCAAATGAAACAGTTCTTTGCATCAGGTGGCCAAAGTATTGGAGCTTCAGCATCAGTCCTTCCAATGCATATTCAGGACTGATTTCCTTTAGGAGGGACTGGTTTGATCTCCTAAAAGATTAAGGAGACTTAAATATTAGACTGTATCTGTTAGTGATGACCCATTCAGCCACTGTGGAAGGGTCCACAAGACATATATTTTACCAATATTTAGATAAAGAATGTTGGGCATGGTGCCCTGCATCCTTGAAGTGTTCTAGTATTGCCCGTCTCTATAATTAAGATCTCATAGTGGGGACTGTAACCACTCAGTTGGAAAATCTAAATGTAGTGGGATTGATTGGATTACATGGTGGCAGAAGCCAAATGGCTTTTCCACTCAAGTAAGATAGACAAAAGAAGGTATAATTATTTTAGTGGAAAGCAAGTCAAAATAACAATCATAATAGTTGAACTTGCAGAGACCCCCCCGACACACAGCTTTGGCTAGTGTGTTTTTAGAGGTGAAAAACAGGTATTTTATTGAATTCTTCCTTGATCTGTATAAGCAGAACAAATCTAGGTCAACTGAACAATAGTCTAATGAATTATAAAATTGGGACTCTTAGTCCTTTCAACATTTCCTTGACTTGAGTCAGTTTACTAAACTAAAGTCCCTTGAATGAATGGGAGATGAGGTCCCTTCTAGGGAAGACCCTATTATAATAAAAAAGTATTGTTAATCTTTCTTCCTGCCTTCCTTCCAAAGATGTACTGATTTTTATCAGGATAGTGTACTAGAGAAAGGAAAATAATTAGAACTTCCAGGCACTGCTGGACACAGTTCTGAAATGATGTTTTCTTCCTGGACATCCAAAATATCATTGTGACAGATTGGGGGTCAAGTAATCATAGGAACTTTAGCAAGTGTTCAACGCAATATGTGTCCAGAAGTTCTCTGAACCCATACTTTTGTTATTTTCCCATTTTTAGAATGTATAATGGGGGTGGAAATACTTCAGAGCTAGCAGAATCCCTATGTAGGTTGTCTGAACTTCATAGTGATTGACAGCTTATGGTGAGCGGTGCCGGTATTCATGGTCTCTGAGGGAGAAAATTTCACTCTGGGACCCAAAAGATGCAGTCTCAGTCACTCATAGTTTTGTGTAGCAAGGTTTTATTGTAGTGAAAAGGATAGAAAAAGCCTCCAGAAAAAGGCTCTGAAAGGGGTAGGAAAGAACCCACCCTCACTAGTTAAGAGGGCATTGTATACTTCTCAACTGGGTGCTGAGAATAGATTTAAAAAAAAATTCTTCAAAGTTGTAAGGGTTCCACCAGACTCTTTCCAAAGGCATACATCCTGAGATAACTTCAGCACAAGATTAGCCAGGAAGAACAGGTTCTGAGCAACGTGCCTCTGGGTGAGATATATTGTTAAGAAACAGGTTTCCAGGCAAGATTTGTCAGTTATAATCATTAACATAGAGTTTAAGAAAAGCATACTCATGAGTAAGATGTATTGTGTTGTGTAATCATTAGTTATGGACCTAAAAAAGGCTGGGTCCTCAGCAAGATATATTGTTGCAATACCAGTACAGGGCTTAAAAGAAACATGTCCTACATGACTAGGCAAAATAATGGATAAAGGAATGTTTGCCTTCTCCTCCTGTAAGGGTCTTGGACTGCCTGCCTAAGATTTAACTATCTCATGAAGGCTTTTATAATGGGAAAGGCCAAATGAAAATCATTAGTGCTATCTCTCCCTAGGAAAAATCCTTGCATTCTAGCATGGATTGTAGAGATCCATGCCACCTTCAAGGAACTGCATGATGCAAGGGTGGTGATTCCCACCAAATCTACATTCAGCTCTTCCATTTAGACTGTATAACAGACAATTGGGTCTAAGAGAAAGATAGTGGATTTAACCAGTTTTACCCAGATGATAGCTCCTACTGCAGCTGTTGTACCAGGTGTCATTTTGTTTCATAAGTTATTATTCTTTTTGGAAATACTTTTTACTCATAACTCTCCATAAAGCACACCAAAATGTTTTCTCCTTTCAGTTGACAAAGCCACTGAAAGCCTTCACATTTCTACTTAAGAGGTATATTAACTCTAGTTATATGTCACCATCTAGTTTTACAGGAATCTTGATCACATTTTCTTTCCAAAATATGTCATTGGTTAATCACATTGAAAACATTCTGTTGTCTGGACCTAGTGAGCACAAATAACAACTTCTCTAGAATCATTGATAAGACATTTGTGTGTCAAATAATATGAAATAAGTACAATTAAAATTCAGGACCTATTACCTCAGCAAATTTCTGAGTCCAGTAATTTACAAATTGTCCAGAAATCCCTTCTAAGGTGAAGTATAGGATTTTTTCACAGGGTCCTTACTATAACCAAAAGAAGCACAATTTTAGTGGGCCACCTTGCATTTCTGAGACAAAAAAATATTATTCATTTGGGTGTACTTCTTAAATGAGTAATTTATCAAATGACCAGAAAATCTGCTAGTTTTGAGTAGGGTCCAAAACAAAAGAAGGCTCTGGAACAGGTCTAGTTTTCTGTACAAGCTGTTTTATCACTGGGACATATATTTTAGAAGACCCAGTGATTCTGGAAGCTTCATTTGCAGACATTTTGTTTGGAGCCTTTGGCAGCCCTTATAAGTAAACCACAATGCAGTCTTTTAGGATGTTGGTGCAAGGTGCTGCTATAATCCACAAATACCCAGTCTACTTTCAACAGGTAGAAAGTAGACTTGTCTTGTTATTGAGCCTTGTTGCTCAGTTGTGTTTGATTCTTTGGGAGCCCATGGACTGCTGCCTGCCAGGTTTCCCTGTCCTTCACCATCTCCTGGAGCTTGCTCAAACTCATGTCCATTGAATCAATAATGCCATCTAACCATCCTGTCCTCAGTCATCCCTTTCCCCTCCTATCTTCAAGCTTCCCCAGCATCAGGGTCTTCTCTAATAAGTTAGCTCTTCACATCAGGTGGCCAAAGTCCTGGAGTTTCAGTTTCAGCATCAGTCCTTCCAATGAACACCCAGAACTGATCTCCTTTAGAGTGGGCTGGTTTCATCTCCTTGCAGTCCAAGGGACTCCCAAGAGTCTTCTCCAACACCACAGTTTAAAAGCATAAGTTTTTCAGTGCTCAGCTTTCTTTGTGGTCCCACTCTAACACCCATACATGACTTATGGAAAAGCCAGAGCTTTGACAATACAGACTTTGGTGGCAAAGTAATGTCTCTGCTTTTTCATACACCATCTAGATTTGTCACAGCCTTTCTTCCAAAGAGCAAGTGTCTTTTAATTTCGCAGCTGCAGTCACCATCTGCAGTGATTTTGGAGATCAAGAAAATAAAGTCTGTCATTGTTTCCACTGTTTCCCCACCCATTTGCCATGAAGTATTGAGACCAAATGCCATAATCTTAGTTTTTGAGTGTTGAGTTTTAAGCCAACTTTTTCACTCTCCTCTTTCACCTTCATCAAAAGGCTCTTTAGCTCCTCTTCTCTTTCTGCCATAAGGATGGTATCATCTGCATATCTGAGGTTATTGATATTTCTCCCAGCAATCTTGATTCCAGCTTGTACTTCATTCAGCCCGACATTTCTCATGATATACTCTGCATATAAGTTAAATAAGCAGGGTGACAATATACATTCTTGACATACTAACTGCTTGACCATGGGCACTGAGTTACCGTATGACTAACACTGTTCATCATGGACTGAGTGTTACTCTTTTCATAAAGTTTGGAGTGCACTAAATTACTATATTTAAATAAAAGTGTTACATATGTGATTGGGTAAGGGCATGTCCTATTGGCACAAGTAAATCACGTGAAGAAGAGGTCCAAATATGTATGGTATTTACTCCTGCTACATAATTTACCCTGTCTCAAACTGTAATTGTGACCTCTTGGAAAAGTTCTTTAGGTCATTGACAAAGAAGGGAAAGACACTTTCCTTGTTTAATGATGATTCTATACAATATGAAGACACAAAATTTGGAGAGCTACATCCATACATCCCTTCTCTGGAACTTTTATGAAAGATAGGAGTAAGGAGAAATTCTTTAATGGGTAGAATTTCAGGCAGTCACTTGATTGTTCACTTTGCTTGGAAAGAAAGATGGTCAGAAGGGCAATTAGACACTGATTCATGTTGCTGTTGTTCCGTTGCTAAGTTGTGTCTTATTCTTTGTGACCCCATGGACTGTAGCACACCAGGCTCCTCTGTCCACTATCTCCTGGATTTTGGTCAAATTTACATTCATTAAGTTGGTGAGGCTATCTAACCATCTCATCTTCTGCTGCCCGTTTCTAATTTTGCCTCAGTCTTTCCTGGCATCAGGGTCTTTTCCAATGTCTTGACTCTTTGCATTAAGTGGCCTAAGTATTTGAAGGCTCAGCTTCAGCAACAGTTCTTCCAGTGAATAATCAGGGTTGATTTCCTTTAAGACTGGTTGGTTTAAATCATGCTGATTCATGATTTATGGCCAATAGTATGACTTGGTGGTCAGGAACTTGAACATGATTAGAAATTGGTGACCAATGAATTTTGGCAAGTAGTGACTACAATTCTCTCAGTGAGCATAATAACAAAATATGTGTGTATGTTGTGTGACCTCAGTAGAGCAGTACTACAACAATTAAGTGGATAGGAGAAATATATATGGATACCAGTCAACGTTTTTACAGAACCCCTGTCATTACCCAAAGGACTCATTAACAAAGTAGCAATTATAATAGGAATGGAGGTTATGTAAGGGCTCAACAATACTGATTTCCACTCATCAAAGCTAAGTTTCCAAAATGACAGCAACAGGTAGCAATACTTCATTCCTGTTATAGATTTTCTGACATATTTAGTCAGGTACCAGGTGTCAAGTTGATTACATTGGACTACTTCCATCATTGAACGGCTTGTGCTTTGTCTTTACTGAAATATACACTTCCTCTAAATATAGGTTTGCCATCCCTTCAAGCAATGCTTCACATAAAAAAACCATCTATGCATTTATAGCATGCCTTAACTCTTGTCATGATACTCTGCATAGCATTGTTTCTAATCAAGAAACTCACTTCTAATCAAAAGAAGTGCAGCAATAGGTCGATGCACATAGAATTTTTGGGTCATAACATGTTCCCCACCATTCTGAAGCAGTTGATTGATAGAATGGTAGATAGGCCTTTAGAAGATTCAACTACTTAGTCAATTAGGTAGGCATAGGTTGCAGGGCTCTAGTAAGGTTCTCCAGGCAGTTTTATATGCTCTGAATCAGTTTCCAACATATGGTGGTCTTTCTCTTATATCCAGGACTACAGGTCTATGAATCTGACATGGAAATTATACTAGCACAATATTTGCTTCCTGGCCCTCAAATCTGTGCTCTGCTGCCTAGAGATCATAGCTTCAGAAGATGGAATACTTCCATCAGGAGACAAAACAGTGATTCATTTGAATGGCAGTTGGTTGGAAGTGATTCATTTGAATGGGAGCCCACCTAGCCACAGTGGGCTCCTCATACTTGTGAATTAACAAGCAGGAAGGGGATTTGTGTATTGGCTAGGGTGATTTGTTCTAATTACTGCCAGAGAAAGCCCTAAACTAAACAATAGGTTAATAAAAACAGACTTATTTGAACTTATTTGAACTTATTGAACTTATAGGACAAGAGAGTTCTCAGTATTGAACCAAGTTAAATTCTGAGGATATAATTGTGCAAGTAGGAATTAATAGAAAATAAGCTGGAGGTAGTAGCAGAAGAAAAATTACTAGGAAAACTCATGGGATGTAAGGGGATTTTGGTTAGTTTAGTTCTTGATCAAGTCATTTTAGGTTTCCCAGACATCAACTGGTGGATGGTGCAGTCGGAGAAACCTCATTAGATACAGAAAGTAATCATACATGGAGGATTAGAGACCCTTGCTAAATTGATGTAGCAGAGTTCTAGCTAAAGATGGTACAAGGGAGTGCACAGATAGTCCTTGAACAATTTTCAGGAGGCTGCTTCATATTTTATGTTCATAATCTGTGACTCAGATGGTAAAGCATCTGCTTGCAGTGCAGGAGACCCAGGTTCGATCTTTGGGTTGGAAAGATCCCCTGGAGAAGGAAATGGCAACCCACTTCAGTACTCTTGCCTGGGAAATTCCATGGACTGAGGAGCCTGGTAGGCTACAGTCCATAGGATCACAAAGAGTTGGACATGACTGAGTGACTTTACTTTTTATCAAAGGGACATTAGAATACTACAAGACAGAAGTAAGAAAAGTATGTTTGGAATGCAGAATATACATTTACTGTATCATTCCCTGTGATTAAGGTCAATGTAAGATATAACTATCCAAGCAGAACTAGTAATGAACCACAATATTCAGAAATCAAACTTTGTATCACACTACCAGGTAAGTAACTATGACTGAGATGCTTTCTAAGGTAAAGGGAATATAGAATCTGTAGTAGAAGATTGTTATAAGTGACAGTGATCTGAAAGGTTACTAGTTTTAACTGGGGACTAGAACAAGAGAAAACTCTGCAGAAGACCCAGCATGGGATGCAAGATATGAGATATTCTGTCATGCAGGCCATTTATTTCAGCAGGCCCAGTGGTTCTATGACTTCCCTGGTGGCTCAGATGGTAAAGCATCTGTTTACAATGTGGAAGACTTGGGTTCGATCCCTTGGTCAGGAAGATCCTCTGGAGAAGGAAATGGCAACCCACTCCAGTATTCTTGCCTGGAAAATCTCATGGATGGAGGAGCCTGGTAGTCTACAGTCCATGGGGTCACAAAGAGTTGGACACAACTGAGCCACTTCACAATGGTTCTAGAAGTTTCATTGACATTTTATTTTTTAGAGGTTTTTTTACTCCACATATGTTTTAGGTTTTGGAAAAGACACTGATCTCATCTACAAATATTTACTCTAATTAAGAGAAATAACTTTTTCTTTCTTTCTTTATGTTATTTTCCATTATGGTTTATTATTGTTGCCATTGTTCAGTCACTAAGTCATGTCCAGCTCTTTGTGACCCCATGAAGTACAGCACACCAGGCTTCCCTGTCCTTCATTATCTCTCTGAGTTTGCTCAAACTCATGTCCATTGAGTTGGTGAAATGCCACCCTATCATCCTATCTTCTGTCATTCCCTTCTTCTCTTGCCGTCAGTCTTTCCCAGCATCAAGGTCTTTTCCAATGAATTGGCTCTTTTAATCAGGTGACCAAATTATTGAAGCTTCAACTTCAGCATTAGTTCTTCCAACGAATATCCAGGGTTGATTTCATTTAGGATTGACTGGTGTGATTTCCATTATGTCCAAGGGACTGTCAAGAGTCTTCTCCAATTCCACAATTCAAAAGCATCAGTTCTTTGTTGCTCAGCTTTCTTTATGGTCTAACTTTCACATTTGTATATGACTACTGGAAAAATCATAGCTTTGACTATATGGACTTTTGTTAGTAAAGTGATGTTTATGCATTTTAATGTTCTGCCTAGGTTAATTATAAGACACTTATATACAATGTCCTGCGTTACACAATGTCCTTGTTTATCCATTCTATTTAAAAATGTTTACACCTGTTAATCTCCAAGACCTAATCCACCCTGTTCCTACATCACACTGTTTCCCCCATGGCAACCACATATCTCTTATTTATACCATTGAGTTCATTTCTATTTCAAAAATAAGGATATTGGTGTCATATTTTAGATTCCACATATAAGTGACTTCACATGGTATTTGTCTTTTCCTTTGTGACTGACTTCACTTAACATGACAGTCTCTAGGTTACTGCAAATGGCATTATTTAATTATTTTTTATGGCTGAGTAGTATTCCATCATGTGTTTGTATATATGTATATGCCACATTTTATTTATCCATTCATCTGTTGATAGACATTTACATTGCTTCTGTGTCTTGGCTATTCTAATAATCTTGCTATGAACATAGGTGTGCATGCATCTTTTGAATTATAGCTTTGTCCATATATACGCCCAGAATTGGGGCTGCTGGATCATATGGCAGCTCTATTTTTAGTTTTTAAAGGAATCTCTATACTGTTCTTCCATAGTGGCTACACCAATTTACAGTTCAGTTAAGTTCAGTTGCTCAGTCGTGTCCGACTCTTTGCGACCCCATGAATCGCAGCACACCAGGCTTCCTTGTCCATCACCAACTCCCGGAGTTCACTTAGACTCACGTCCATTGAGTCAGTGATGCCATCCAGGCTACACAGTCACAATTCCCAACAACTCTGTAGGAGGGTTCTCTTTCTTTCAACTCTCTCCAGCATTTATTGTTTATAGATTTTTAATGATGGCCATTTTGACTGGCATGTAGTGATACATCATTTTAATTTTGATTTTCATTTCTCTAATAATTAGACATGTTGAACAGAGAGAAACAATCCTTACACTGTTACTGGGCCTACCAGGAATTGAATGCTTGACCATGAGCAATCAAATTATCATGCAACTGGAGTTCCCCATCATGAACTGAGTGTTATATGAGTGACCAAATCATTAAGTTGGGAGCACACTAAAACCATACATCATGTAAAAAACGTGGTACACATGATCAGGTCAGGGTATGTATTGAGAACACAAGTAATTCCATGAAATGGACTAAGTGCTTAAAGTTTTTAATCTGGCTACACATCATTTTATCTCTCCCAATTTATACCTGTCTCATAATGGAAGGTAAGTCTGATAAGTTGAGAGAGAGTGAAAAGACATGCAATAGGTCTAACTAACATTGGATTGTAGTAAAGAAAAAGTACAGAATTTGCAATGTCCTGTACCACATGTAGACAGCACTCAAAAGTGGAGAGCTGTAGCACCTAGGCCCATTTCTGGGACATCATGAAGAACAGCAGTAAAAGGAAGTCTTCCTGGGGGAGAAATATAGGCAGGATACCTGATCATTCTTTTTTCTTGGATATAAAAATAACCATACATTCAATTATATATGGATTCATGGGCTATGGCCAATGGTATATCTTGATAGGATGTTGAAAGAACCATGGTTGTAAAATTGGTGACAATAAAATTAGGGGAAGAGGCTTGTGCATAGATTACTCTTAGTTGACAAAAATAATCTAAAGATATTTGTGTCCATGTGAATTGTCACTAAAGAGTGACCTTTGGAGAGAAGGATTTCAATAATCATTTGGAAAATGGTGAAACTGAGCAGGGCACTGTGGGGCCTTGCTGGGGGTAGAACTCCTGTGTCTCCTGTCTCTTGTCTCTAGAAATGCTTTAACCTCCTAGGCCTTTCCTGAGTTCCAAAGAGAAAATTTAATCAGAGGGTGATAAAATGGAGAAAGAAAGGAAAACAGTAAAGCAAGGCAAACAATAATGCTGCTAAGTCACTTCAGTCATGTCCGACTCTGTGTGACCCCATAGACAGCAGCCCACCAGGCTCTGCCGTCCATGGCATTTTCCAGACAAGAGTACTGGAGTGGGTTGCCATTGCGTTCTCCATAAATAATAATAATATAATATAATATATAATATAATAATAAAATAATAATATTTTGGCCATAAAACAAAATCAAAGATCTTTAGTTCCTCCTCAAGGTTTACAGATAATGTCCTGAGCCATATTCTTGAGTTGTTTTGCATATAGTAAAACCTTCACCACGTGGATGAAGTTAATTGCATGCTGACCAAAGCAGGTAGACTCCAGATTGGTTGGAATCAGAAGGTTGATGATGCTAACTCTTGAAATATCACCCAGTTACCTCACCACCAACCAATCAGAAGAATGTTCATGAGCTGATCACAAATCCTGCAGTCTTCTCCTTCATTTTAATTTTTTAACAATTCCCTGAAAGCCATGGGGGAAGTTTAGGTATTTTGAGCACGAGCTGACCATTTTTCTTTCTCAGCCTCACATTGGGTACCTTGCAATAAATTCTGTACTTTTTCTTTACTACAATCCAATGTTAGTAGATTGTGTGTGTGTGTGTGTGTGTGTGTGTGTGTGTGTGTTGGCACATGAATGAATGACCCAAGTTTAATTTTGTAACAATAGTGACAATGGTTGTTCCTCATTTTGTTACCCCTCAGAAGAAATTGTGTGTGCATGCTCAGTTGTGTCCAACTCTTTATGACGCCATGGACTGTAGCCTTCCAGATTCCTATGTCTGTGGGGATTCTCCAGGCAAGAGTACTGGAGTGAGTTGCCATCTCCTCTTCCAGGGGGTCTTCCCAGCCCAGGGACTGAATCCATGTCTCCTGAGGTTCTTGCATTGGCAGACAGACACTTTAATCCCTGAGCCACATGGGAAGTAAGAAGAAGGGTAACAACTGTTTAAGAACAAGATATCACTGGGAGAATTTAATATAGTGATAAATCTGAGGCACTATTTTGCTCCACAGAAATGAAGACAGATTCTACATATGTCCTGGTCTACACAGTGACCATTCTGCCCCTACCCCATCCCAGCACAGCACATGAGAAACTGAACCTCCAGTTTCTCTGTTAAGAAAAGAGAACCCCAAGGCACATCAAACCTCCCCAGCATTGTGGGTCACATTATGGGATCTTCTACTCTGATCTTGCAACATAGGGATTGCAGGGAAATTCATGGGGCTCAACTGTTGGAAATCTGACTGTGAAGGAAAAGAGAGTAAGGGATTGAAACAGCTAGCATACAGTTGTTGCCAGACTGAGTTCACACCTTCCATGTCCAAGTAGTAATCCTAATCTGTGGCTTTGCTCATCTGCAGAAACAAATCAGGGGAATACTCTGACCAGGGAATTTAGCAGGGTGCAGATCTGCCTGATTCAGATCAAATGAGTTTTACCAGCCCTAGAGCTTCACTTGCACATGTGCAGGAAAGGAGCTAAATCACAGCCCAACTGCTGTTCAAGATTATTTTCTAGCCTCATCTAACAAAAAGGGCTAGTGACAACTTCTGGGAGAAATATGGCTCCATGGTTGTCAGGTCAAGAGGTGAGTGGGCAGGGTTTACTGTTCCCAGAGCAAAGCCAGTAATGAGTATGAAGCTTGAAATAGGTAGTGAGATTCATAGCCAAGGCTGAGGGTAACTGCCAGTTTCTCCTAACTAGATACCTTAATTGGGAAAATGAGAGTAGCAGAAGGCAGCATATCTTCCTTCTGCCCAAGCAAGGAAGCTGTGACATAGCCTGTGGAGAGTGTCTTTTTGCCCCATATGACCAACAAGACTGGTATCAAGCCTTGAAAGCTATGCAACCTTGTGGTACTCAAGCAAAGAGGAGAGCAGGTGGGGCCTATAGTTTACAGAGAAAAATCACTGTTCTGTTTGACCAGGAAACTTGGGGAGGAAGATTGCTTTAGTTAAGATAACATAGAGCCTGGATTTGGAGCTGCTTCTCCCCCTGGCCAGGCAGTGACTCTAATTCATAGACCAGCTCATTTTAGAACATAGTCTTCAGCCTCTCTGATGAGAGAATTTAAACAGAGAACAAGGGAAGCTACCTAGTATATTTAGATCTTTTCACATGGTGCTATTTGAACAGAGCATACCCCATGGACTTCCCCACTCTGCAGAGCAAAACCATCAGCCTCACCTCACTGAGACATTCAGTGCACACTCTGATCTCATTTGAGTCCCCAAATAATGATCTGTACAGGGCCTGGATTTTTTTTTTTTTTTGTCCTGCTGTCCTGCCAGAGCAAGGAAGCTAATTTGTAACTTGTTTCACTACTGAATATAGTATCAAGTCCCGGCCAGTAAGCCTTACCAAATAATCCAGCACATGGAGATCTATCCTACAGCCTTACTTGGGTACAGAACCAAGCTGGCCAGTCATATCCAACTGTTCTCATTCAGTGACACATCCCCATCCCCATCCTCAGAGCTTTGCTTCATCCCCAAATATGACATAGTCACAAGACTCATCTGCCCATGACATTACCAACAGACACATATAGAAACCCAGACTGAGTTGACCAATGAAGCAATGTCTCTGTCAAAGCAAATGTGTAAGGCCTAGAAGAGGACCCTGATTACTCAAATGAACAGATACAATGTAAGAAATCAATAATCATCTCTCTGGATCATCCCCATGCACCAGCCCCAAGCATCCTGTATCCTGTATTGATATGGGGTGGGAGGTGGGGGGGTTCAGAATTGGGAACTCATGTACACCTGTGGCTGATTCATGTCAATGTATGGCAAAACCAATACTGTATTGTAAAGCAAAATAAAGTAAAAATAAAAACAAACAAACAAACAAAAGAAATCAAGAATCATGAAGAATCAGATAAATATGACATACTGAGGGAAACTAGTAAAGTTCTAATAACTGAACATAAGGAAATGGAAAACATTAACTGTTAGACAAATAATTCAGAATAACCTTAAGGAAGCTTAGTGAACTATAAGAAAACACAGAAAACTAAATGAAATTAGGAAAAGAAATAATGAATAAAATGAGAAGTCCAACAAAGAAACAGCAACCATCAAAAGAAAACAATATAAATCCTAAAATTAAAAATATGAACCAGAGGGATGGTATGGGGAGGGAGGTGGGAAGGGGGTTCAGGATGGGGAACATGAGTACACCCGTGGTGGATTCATGTTGACGTATGGCAAAACCAATACAATATTGTAAAGTAATTAACCTCCAATTAAAATTAATAAATTTAAATTAAAAAATAATAATAACTGAAGAATTCAATTAAAGAGTTTCAAAAGCAGACTCATGAAGAAGAATCAGCAACCTGGAGGGTAGGACACTGGAAATTATCCAGTCAGAAAAGCAAAAACAAAAAAGAATAAAAATGATAGACAAAGGCCTACAGAAATTATGAGTCATGATGAAAAAAAATGGTATTTGCATTTTAGGAATTATAGAAAGAGAAGAGAAAGGGACAGCAAAAGTATATTTAATGCAGCAGTGGCTGAAATTTTCCCCAAACTGGAGAGATAAATGAATATCCAGACTCATGAGGCTCAAAGGATCTCAAACAGGGCTACCCTGAGATACATTATAATTAAACTATTAAGTGTAAAGGACAAAAAAAAATAGCAACAAGAGAAAAGGGAGAAGCCCCTTCCCTTACTGGCAGGGAGATTAGTTGGGACAGAAGAGCTTTGAGGGTCTAGAGAACATAGCAACCAGTCTTGTGCAGGCAGGCAGGACAGAGTAAGAACTACACAAATGGTCCATGCCCTAGTCCTGCAGGTCCCAGTTTGAGACAGGGGTCCACCAGTGCACATGGGAGCTGGGGGCTGGAATGTGGAGACTGGAGAGCAGGACCATGAAGGGGACTGCAGTTGGCTGTGAGGAGACAGCCTGAGGGGATGGGAGTAAGGAGTTCTGCAATCAGGAGTGCTCATAGAGGAAGCTCAGCCCACCCTAAAAGCCAAGTGGTATTGCTGGGTGACACACAAAGGGCAGGGCTGCCATTGTGACTTCTCCACATGGACCAGCCTCTGGCACCACAGGCAAATGGAGGGCCCCAACTGGACTCAGCTTGCATACCCTCACCATCATCACCACTGTCCAGCCCCTACACCAAATGAGCATTTGCCCTTATCACTGCCTCTCCCCTTTCTTGCCTAACAGGCTTGTGTGTTCCAGGAATGTCTGGAGCAGACTCTGGTGGGAGGATCACACATAGAAGTGGAGCTGAAAACACAGTTGAGTCCCCGAGGCCATGTGACTAAGGAAAAAGAGCTAAAATACCTTCTCATAGTTGCACAAACTTCAGAGTTAGCCCTCTGTTGATGACTTCCTTAATTCAGTGTCTTCTAAACATCCAAAAGAACAACAAATGCTCCTAGAGCTGAGACAGCTCTGGGTTTAGCAGCAGTGAATTTTATGGTGGGGCCTGGGCCAGAGAAAGAGCTGCCTCCATAGTTCTACAGCATATCCAGGTGTACAACTATTGCAGTACTGGAACACAGCCTCAGTGGGTCTGTGCTGGTGGCCTGATGAAAACAATGCCAGAAAGTCATGGGGTAAACTGTCCACATACTCACAGTTAAGGTGGAGCCAAGACAGAAGTGCCAACAGCCATATACTTTGTGAAGTTGTGGAACTGGCAAAAAGGGACATAACAGAGCACATTCACAGATAAATCGCCCCTGAGGAAGTATATTTCGTGGCTTCTCTCCCAGTAGGAGTGCTTCAATCCTGCCTTCCTGTCACTGCAGATCAGAAATAGGGCTAAAAAACAGAACTGGGGACTTCTACTCTATCACTGAGGGAGCTGATCCTACCCTTGACAAGGCAGTGACAACCACAGAGCAAAGTGGAGGCTCCACTCAAAATCCTAGGCATGCTCTGCTCACCAGTCAGAACTCCTAATGAGGTGATAACACCACAAGCCTCTAGACCAAATCTACCCAGCAGGGAGCAGAAACCAAAATCAAGAGGATCTACAATCCTGCAGTCAGCAGACAGGAGACGACAGAAAGTAAGACAAAATGAGATGACAGAGAGATATGTTGCAGATGAAGGAGTAAGATTAAAAACCTACAAGTGCAACTAAATGAAGAGAAGATAGTCTACCTGAAAAGGAATTCAAAGTAGTAATAATAAAGATGAACCAAGATCTCAGAAAAAGAACAGAGGCACAAATAAAGAAGATGCAAGAAATGCATAACGAAGAATTAGATGAACTTAGGAACAAACTGTGATAAACACTACAATAACTGAAATGTAAAATACACTAGAAGGGATCAATAGCAGAATAACTCAGGCAGAAAAACTAATAAATGACCTGGAGGCCAGGATGGTGGTGCCTGCTTCTGTGTAATGGAATAAAGAAAAGAAAAAATGAAAAGAAATGAGGACAATTTAAGAGACCACTGGGACAGCATTAAATTCATCAACATTCAAATTATAGGGGTCCCAGAAGAAGAAAAATAGAGAAAGGGCCTGAGAAAATATTTGAAGAGATTATAGTTGATAACTTCCATAACATGGGAAAGGAAATAGTCACCTAAGTCTAGGAGGCCCAAGAGTCTATTCCAGGATAAACCCAAGGAGGAACATGTCAGTGCATGTATTAATCAAACTAATAAAACTTAAACATAAGGGAAAAAAAATTAAAACCAACAAGGGAAAAGCAATAAATAACATACAAATAAGTTCCCATAAGTTTATCAGCTGATCTTTCAACAGAATCCCTGCAGGTCAGAAGGGAATGGCATAATATATCTAAAGTGATGAAAGGGGAAAATGTAAAAGCAAGAATAATCTACCCAGAAAGAGTCTCATTCAGATCTAAAAGAGAAAACAAAATCGTACAAAGCAAAAGCTAAAAGAATTCAGCATCATGAAACCAAGATTACAACAAATGCTAAAGGAAATGCTCTAGGCAGGGGAAATGAGAAATACAAGCAAACAAGCAAGAAACACAACAGACAGAAACACAGAAAAGAAACAGCTACACAAACATAACAGTAATGATGGTCATCAAACCACAAGAGAAGAAAGTAAAAGAGAAATGTAAGAAAAAAGGCCTACAAATTTAAAACCAAACCATCAAGAAAATGGCAGCAGGAAGATATATGTCAATAACTCTTAAATATAAGTAGATTCAGTGCTCCAAGTAAAAGACATAGGCTGGCTGAATGGACAGAAAAATAAGATTGTATATATGCTCCCGAAAAAGACCTACTTCTGACCTAAGGACATATGACAACTGAAAGTGAGGGGATGAAAAAAGATATTCCATGCAAATGGAAATCAAAGTAACTCTGGAGCAGCAATATTCATATTTGACAGAATAGGCTTTAAAATAGACTGTTTTGAGACAAGGAATGGCATTATATAATGATCAAGGTATCAATCCAAGAAGTTATAACAATTTAAAATATATATAGGGACACCTCAATATATAAGGTAAACACTGCCAGCCATAAAAGGGGAAATCCACCCTAACACAACAATATTGGGGAGTTTACACCAATGAACAGATCATACAAATAGAAAATTAATAAGGAAACACAAACCTTAAGTGACATATTAGACCAGATAGTCTTAATTGATGTTTATAGGACATTCCATCTTAAAGCAGCAGAATACACTTTCTTAACTGCACATGGAACATTCTTCAGGACAGATCACACTCTCTGTCACAAATTTAAGAAAACTGGAATCATACTGACCATCTTTTTTTGACCACAGTGCTATAAGATTAGAAATCATTTACAAGAGAAAAATTGTAAAGAAACACAAACATATGGAGGTTAAACAATATGTTATTAAATAACCAGTGGATTATTGGTTATTTCTTCTTACTGAAAAAATAAAAGAGGAAATTTAAAAATACCTCCAGACAAAATGACAAGAAAAACACAATGATCCAAAGCCTATGGGATGAAGCAAAAACAGTTCTAAGAGGGAAGCTTTTAACAGTAAGTTCTTACCTTAAGAAACAAAAAAGTAAAATAAACAATGTAAACTTATACCTAAAGCAACTAGAAAAAGAACAAACAAAACCCAAAGTTAGTAGAAGGAAAGATATCATAAAGATCAGAGCAGATATAAATGAAATAGAGATGAAGAAAACAATACCAAAGACCAATGAAACTAAAAGCTTGTTCCCTGCAAAGATAAACAAATTGATAAACTTTAGCCAGACTCAACAAGAAAAACAAAGGAGAGGACTCAAATCATTAAAATTAGAAATGAAAAAACGAAAATGAAATAAAATGAAAAATAAAAATGAAAGTTATAACACATGCCACAGAAACCGAAAGGGTCATAAGAGACTACTACATGACACTACACACCAATAAAATGGACAACCTGAAAGAAATGGACAAATTCTTAGAAAAGTACAACCTTCCAAGACTGAACCAGGAGGTAACAGAAAATATGAATAGACTAATTGTAAGTACTGAAATGGAAACTGTGATTCAAAAACTCCCAACAGACAAAAGTCCAGGACCATATGACTTCACAGATGAATTCTATCAAATATTTATTGAGAGGTTAAAACCTACATTTTTGAAACTCTCAGAAACATGCAGAGGAAAGGACACTCCCAAGCTCATTTTTCAAGGGCAACATCACCCTGACACCCAAAAAAGACAAAGATAACACAAAAATGATTACAGGCCAATATCACTGATGAACATAGACCTCAGTATTCTCAACAAAATACTAGCAAACTGAGTCTACCAACACACTAAACAGTTCATGTGCCATGATAAAGTGGAATTTATCCCAGGGATGGAAGGATTTTTCAATATCTGCAAATAAATCAATGTGGTTGAGTTATTCTCATCAACAAATCGAGAATAAAAACCATATGTCTTCCTCAATAGATACAGAAAAAGTTTTTGAAAAAAATTCAGCACCCATTTATGACAAAAAATCTTCAGAAAGTGAATATAAATCTACCTCAAAATAATAAAGACTACATATGACAAACTCACAGGAAACATCATTTTCAAAAGTTAAAAACTGAAAGGATTTCCTCTGAGATTAGGAACAATAAAAACAAAGATATCCACTCTTGCCACTTTTATTCAATATAGTTTTGGAAGTCTTAGCTGCAGCAATCATAGAAGAAAAAGAAATAACACAAATCTCAATTGAAAAAGAAAAAGTAAAACTGTCATTGCTTGCAGAGGACATGATACTATACATTAAAAAAGATCCTAAAGAGGCTATCAAAAAATTATAAGAGCTCAGCAATGAATTGGTAAAGTTGTTGGATATAAAATCAATACACAGAAGTATATTGCATTCCTATACAATAGCAATGATAGATCATAAAGAGAAATTAAGGAAACAATCCCTGAAGGGACCTTTAAGATAGCAGAGGAGTCATGGTGATCACCTTCCACCACACAAATACAACAAAATATATCTACATGTGGAACAATACTAGTAGAAGATCTCAGATTTCCAAAAGGGCAAACTAATCTCCAATATAAATAAGAAGAAGAAGGAAAAAAAAAAAACATAGACAAAGGAATTGGGACAGGATCTATACCTCTGGAAGGGAACTGTGAGGGAGAAAAAGTTTCTGAACACTAGAATACCCCACTCAATGGTGGGAACAGGAAGGGCCATCTAGAGACCAGCAGCTCCCAGACTATGACACTTGTCTGCATGCTCATTGGCGTGGGTGTGAGATGGGTGCTGAGGCTCAAGCTTTGGAGAAAACTAGGGCTGACTGATATAGACAGTTTGAGGGGACACAGCTGAATCAATCCAGGAAGAACTCTGGGCTTGTCAGAGAGACAAGAGATCCTTGTTGCAGCGTGGAGAGGGGAGGCACAGGCTAAGAAAGGAGCTTCTAACACCATGTGCTCACAGCTGGCAAGGCATTGCCTATGTGAGGTCCAGAGGTGGTGCAAGTCTCAGCTGCTATCTCCAGCCACAGAGGTGGGTGATATGGCTGCTACCACTGCCACCAAGCTGAGCAAGTGCAGGTCATTGTCCATGGCTTCCAGGGAATCTGTGCAGCCTGGCACTGCAATCAAGGGCCATCTCCTCTGGGAAAATGCACAGTTGCCTCAGGCTGTAGCAACTTTCTTTCCAGCCTCTGTTGCTGCAGGAACTCCTTACACATTCCAATTGTGTGAGGAACTCCTCAGACATTCCTACCTCTCCCCAGGCTGAGTGAGCAAGCTTAGCCTATGCTTTCACCACCTCCTGTCTGGGCAGGGAACAGGTGCAGGAGGGCAACCTACAAAGGGAAGTGAGAGCCCAAAACCAAAGCTATGTGACCAAGGGCTATGTGAAGAGGAAGGGAATTCTCACATCCAGCTGAAAGAGCAAAAGATTAAATCCCCACAGTTGGCTTGGTAAACCCTGTATCTATGGAATATCTGAACAGACAACAAGTGTTCCCACATTTGAGGCTGTGAACTTTGGGGGGCAATTGTGGACTTTGGATACAAGTACAAGCTAGAGTAAGTCCAGGTCAGAATTTGAGCCAGCCCCACAGTGTCAACAGCAGGTCCAGAGACCTTCTGAGAAATACTGGAGGACTTCCTAGACAGGCAGATTGGCTGGAGCTCACTGTGGGGGCAAGAGAGTGACAGATGAGGCCACAGGAAAATTTTCTTCCTACTACAACTCTCTCCCTCTCTCTCAAAAATATACATATTCTTTTTTGTTTTGTTCTATTGTTGTTCACTTTTTGTTATTCATTTAATTTTTATTCAGTTTTTTATTCTTTTACTTTGAATGTTTTTAAAAATACATTTTCATTTTATTTTTTCCTATTTCTATTGTACTTTTAAATTTACTGCATTTTCCTTCTTTTTCTTTTTGTCCTTTGTTTTGCTTTATCTTTTAAAATTATATTTTACATTTTTTTTTACTTTGCTGTTTTGGATTTTTCCCTTTGTTTTCATCTGTCTTTTGTTTTTACTTTTTTTTCTATGATCATATTTGTCTGCTTGTTTTATGCTTTCTTTGTCTTTTACAGTTCACTTTCTGTATTTGATTTTCTTTTGGTTTCATTTTTTGCTAGTTTAGTTTGTAGGTTTTTTTTTTTCCACAGTGTTTGTTTTTATTTAGGGATAATTAGTTTGTTCTCTCTCTTTTTCTTTTTCTTCATGAATGTGAGTGTGTGAGTTTCATTTTGTGTTTTTGTCTGTTTAGTTTTAAGACAACTTTTACCATTTGTCTTAGGGTTATGTCTGCCCATGTTTGTTTGGATCCAACCAATGTCCAGTAAGCTCTGGTACTAGAAAACAGGGACAAGTCCCCACCGACAGGCTAGCCAAAGCACTGATCCAATGTCACCCACTGGGAGCAGACTGTTTGTAAGAGGAACTATGACTCTGCAGTCTGTGAAAATCAGAACACAAGCACAGTAAGTTGGATGAAATAGGAAGACAGAGAAACACACAAAAATAAAGGAGCAAGGTAAAAACCCATACAAACAAACAAATGAAGAAAAAGTAGGCAGTCTACATGAAAAAGTATTCCGAGTAATGATAGGAAAGTTGATCCAAAATCTCTGAAATACAATGGAGGCATAGATAAATAGAATGGAGGCATGGATCAAGAAAATACAATAAATGTTTAACAAGGACATAGAAGATTGAAAGAACAGGTGATCAGTGATGAACAACACAATAACTGAAATTAAAAATACACTAGAGGGAAACAAAGTAGAATAAATGAATAAATATGCACCCAATATAAAAGCATCTCAATACACAAGGCAAATGCTATCAGCAATAAAAGGAAAAACTGTCAGTAACACAATAATAGTGGGGGACTTTAACACCCCATTCATATGAATGGACAGATCATCAAGACAGAAAAATAAGGAACTGAAAGTCTTATATGGCACTTAGATCAGATGGACCTTATTGATATGTGGAAGGCATTTCCAATCAAAAGCATCAGGATACACTCTATTTTCCTAAGGTGCACGTGAATGAATCTCTGAGATAGATGACAGCTTAGGTCACAAATCAAGTCTCGGTAAATTTAAGAAAATTGAAATGGTATTAAACATCATTTCTGACCACAACATTATGAGGTTATATATTAATCACAAGGGAAAAACTGTAAAAAATAAAAAAAATATGGAGGCTAAATGACATGCTTCTAAATAACCAAGAGATCACTGAATAACTCAAAGGAGAAATTAAAACAAAACTAAAAATAAATGACAACAGAAACAGGACAACATAAAACATATGCGGTCCTCAAAGCAGTATTAAGAGGAAAGTTTATAGCAGTAAAAGCCTACCTCTAGAAAAGAGAAAAACATCAAATAAACAATGAGGTGTTTAGGTGTAATATTACACCTAAAGCAACTAGAAAAAAGAAAACAAAGTTACAAAGAAAGTGATAAAAATGAGGACAGAAACAAATTCAAAAGAAATGAAATCAATAGCAAAATCAATAAAAAACTAAAAGGTGGATCTTTGTGAAAATAAACAAAATTGACAGATCATTAGCCAGACTCAGCAACGAAACAACAGAGAAGCTAAAACAAACAAAATTAGAAATGAAAAAAGAGAAACTGAAACAACAATACAAAGGATCATAAGTGTGGCAAATAGTTGCTTACTGCAAGGAACTATATGCCAATAAAATGGACAACCTTGGAAGAAGTGGGAAACTTCTTGGAAAACTACAACCTTCCAATAATTAACCAGAAAGAAATAGAGCATAGGAACAGAAAATCACATACTGAAATTGAAACAAACTGTTGCAAAAATCTTTCAAAAATGAAGGCCAGTGATACAGGGCTTCACAAGCAAATTCTATTAAACATTTAGATCTAAAACCTATGCTTCTCAAACTTTTTCTGAAAAGTTCCAGAGGAAAAGGTCACTCCCAAACAGATTCTACCAGGTCACCATCACCATGATACCAAAACCAGACAAAGATATCACACACAAAAAAAGAAATTACAGGCTAAAATTACTGATGAATATAGATGAAATTCCCTCCAAAATGCTACTAAACAGAATCCACAACACATTAAAATGGTCATGTACTGTGATCAAGTGGGACTTATTTCAGGGATGAAGAGTTTATAAATATATGCAAATAAATCACTGTGATATACCACATTAGCAAACTGAAAGATAAAAATCATATGAATAGCTCAACAGATGGAGAAAAAGCTTTCAACAAATCTCAAGGCCCATTTAAAATAAAAAGCTATCCAAAAATGGATATAGAAGGATCCTAACTCAGTATCATAAAAGACATACTCAACAAACCTACAGCAAACATTATTCTCAATGGTGAAAAACTGAAAGAATTTTCTCTAAGGTCAGAAACAAGACAATGGTAAACACTCTTGCTACTGTTATTCAATATATTTGTGGAAGTCCTCAGCACAGCAAAACAGAAGAAAAAGATGAATACAGATTGAAAAAGAAGAAATAAAACTCTCACTTTTTGCAGATGACATTATATGATACATTGTTGTCTGTTTCAGTCTCTCAGTCAAATCTGACTATTAATGACTACATGGACTGAGGAATAGCAGGCATCCTTGTTCTTAACTATCTCCTGGAGCTTGCTCAACTCATGTCCATTAAGCTGATGACGCCATTCAACCATCTCATTCTCTGTCAATCCCTTCTCCTTCTGCCTTCAATCTTTCCCAGCATTAAAGTCTTTTCCAAGTCGACTCTTTGCATCAGGTGGTCAAAGTACTGGAGCTTTAGCTTCACCATCAGTCCTTCAAATGAATATCCAGGGTTGATTTCCTTTGGGATTGACTAGTTTGATCTCGTTGCTGTCCAAGGGACTCTCAAAAGTCTTCCCCAGTGCCACAGTTCAAAAGCATCAACTCTTCAGTGCTCAGCCTTATTTATGGTCCAACTTTCACATCCATACATGACTACTGGGAAAACCACAGCTTTGACTGTATGAAGCTTTGTTGGCAAAGAAGTGTCTGCTTTTTAATACACTGTCTAGGTTTGTCATAGCTTTTCTTCCAAGGAGAAAGTGTCTTATTTTCTTGGCTGCAGTCACCATTCACAGTAATTTTGGAGGCCAAGAAAATAAAATCTGTCACTATTTCCACCTCTTCCCATTTATTTGCCATGAAGTAATGGGACCAGATGCCATGATTTCATTTTTGGGATGCTGAGTTTTGAACCACTTTTTTCATTCTCCTCTTTCATGTTCCTCAAGAGGCTCTTCAGTTCTTCTTCACGTTTTGGTATTTGGTTGCTGTCATCTGAATATGTGATGTTATTGATATTTTTCCTGTAAACTTGACTCTAGCCTGTGCTTCATCCAGCCCAGCATTTCACGAGGTACTCTGCATATAATTAAATAAGCAGGATGACAACATACAGCCTTCATGTACTCCTTTATCAATTTTGAAACAGTATGTTTTTTCAAGTCCAGTTCTAAATGAGGCTACTTGACCTGCATACAGACTCCTCAGGAGGCAGGTAATGTGATCTGGTATTCCCTTCTCTTTAATAATTTTCCATAGTTTGCTATGATTTACACAAAAGCTTTAGAATAGTCAATAAAGCAGAAGTAATTTTTTTTTCTGGAATTCCCATGCTTTTTCTATGATCCAGCCAATGTTGTTAATTTAATTTCTGGTTACTCTGTCTTTTCTAAATCTAGTTTGTATGTATGGAATTTCTTGGTTCATATACTCTTGAAGCCTAGCTTGAAAGATTTTGAACATTATCTTGTGAAATGAGCACAACTTATGGTTGTCTGAATATTTTTTGGCATTGCCTTTCTTTAGAGTTGGAATGAAAACTGACTTTTACCAGTCCTGTCGCCACTGCTGAGTTTTCCAAATTTTCTGGTATATTGCATGCCACACTTTAACAGCATCATCTTTTAGGGTTTGAATTCCATCACTTCACTAGCTTTGTTCATACTAATGCTTCCTTAAGGCTCATTTGACTTCACACTCCAGGATGTCTGGCTCTAGGTGAGTGATCATATCCTTGTAGTTATCCAGGTCATTAAGAGCTTTTATTCCTTACAGGTCTTTTGTGCCTTCTTTCATGCCTTCTTAATATCTTCTGCTTTTGTTAGGTCTATACCTTTATTGTGTCCATACTTGCATGAAATGTTCCCTTGGTATTTTTAATCTTCTTGAAGAGATCTCTAGTCTTTCCCATTCTATTGTTTTCCTCTATGTCTTTGCATTGTTTACTTAAGAACACTTTCTTATCTCTCCTTGCTATTCTTTGGAACTCTGCATTCAGATCCGTACCTTTCGCTTTCTTCTTTGCTTTACACTTCTCTTCTTTTCTCAACTATTTTTCCAGCCTCCTCAGACAATTATTTTGCATTGCATTTCTTTTTTGGGGGATGGTTTTGTTCACTGCCTCCTGTTCAGTGTTACAAACTTCTGTCCATAGTTCTTCAGGCCCTTTGTCTATCAAATCTAATCCCTTGAATATGTTTGTTACTTTCACTGTATAATCATAATGGATTTGATTTAGATCATGACTGAATGGGCTAGTGGTTTTCTGTATTTTCTTCAATTTAAGTCTGAATTTTGCAATAAGGCGCTCATGATCTGGGCTACGGTCAGATCCAGGTCTTGTTTCTGCTGACCGTAAAGAGATTCTTCACTTTTGGATGTGAAAAATAAAATGAAATATAATCAATCTGACTTCACAATTGACTACCTGGTAACATCCATGTGTAGAGTCATTTCTGTTGTCGTTGGTAATGGGTGTTTGCTANAGCTCATGATCTGGGCTACGGTCAGATCCAGGTCTTGTTTCTGCTGACCGTAAAGAGATTCTTCACTTTTGGATGTGAAAAATAAAATGAAATATAATCAATCTGACTTCACAATTGACTACCTGGTAACATCCATGTGTAGAGTCATTTCTGTTGTCGTTGGTAATGGGTGTTTGCTATGACCAATGGGTTCTCTGGGCAAAATGCTGTTAGTATTTACACTATTTCATTTTGTACTCCAAGGCCAAATTTTCCTGTTACTCTAGGTATCTCTTGATGCCATATTTTTGCATTCCAGTTCCCTATGATGAAACGGAAATCTTTTTTTTTTTTTTTTTGGTGTTCTATAAGATCTTGTAGGTCTTTCTAGAACCATTCAGCTTCATCTTATTTGGCATTAGTGGTTGGGGCATATACTTGGATTATTGTGATGTTGAATGATTTGCCTTGGAAATGAACAGAGATCATTCTGTTGTTTTTTGCAACTGCACTCAAGTACTGCATTTCCAACTTTTATTGACCATGAGGGCTGCTCCATTTCTTCTAAGGTATTCTTGCCCACAGTAGTAGATAAAATCATCATCTGAACTAAAATTGCCCATTCTCATCCATTTAAGTTCACTGATTCCTTAAATGTCTATGTTCACTCTTGCCATTTCCTGTTTGATCACTTCCAATTTATCTTGATTCATGGATCTAACATTCCAAGTTCATATGCAATATTTTTTTTCACAGCTTCAGAATTTACTTTCACCATCAAGCATATCCAGAACTGCACACTGTTTCTGCTTTGGCTCAGCCTCTTCATTCCTCCTGGAGCTAATTCTCCCCCTTCTCCAGTAGCATATTTGGCACCTACTGATCTAGGGGGTTCATTTTTCAGTGTCATATGTTTTTGCCTTTTCATACTGTTCAGGGAGTTCTCAAGGCAAGAATGCTGAAGTGGTTTGCCATTTCCTTCTCCAGTGGACCACGTTTTGTCAGAACTCTCCACCATGAGCCATCCATCTTGGGTGGCCCTACAAGGCATGGTTCATAGTTTCACTGAGTTAAAGGCTGTGGTCTATGTGATCACCTTGGTTAGTTTTCTGTGATTGTCATTTTCCTTCTGTCTGCTCTCTGATGGATGTGGATAAGAGGCTTGTGTGAATTTCCTGATGGGAGGAACTGCTTTGCTAGATGGGGCCATGTTCATAAAACTTTAATAAAATTTTCTGCTGATGCGTTTGGCCTGAGGCCGCCTACCCCTAGATTCTGAAGGCTCTATGGCAGCCTAAAGGCTCAATGGTAGGGGTAATTGCAATATCTTCTAAGAGGACAAATACCAGGTTTACAAAGAACACCTTAAATTTGCCCCCAGAAAATTGCTACAGCTAATCAACTAATTTAGTAAAGTCACAAAATACAAAATTAATACACAGAAACCCCTTGTATTCTTACACACTAATAATGAAAGGTCAGAAAGTTAAATCAAGGACATAATTCCATTTACCACTACAACTAAAAGGTTAAAATACCTAAAAATTAGAGAGACAAAAGACCTGTAGAAAGAAACTTGTGAGACACTGATGAAAAAAATCAAAGATGACATAAACAAATGGAGAGATATGCCATGCCTTTGGATCATAGAAGCCAATATTTTGAAAATGACTATACTATTCAAAGAAATCTACAGATTCAATGCAATCCCCATAAAATTACTAGTATCATTTTTCACAGAACTACAGCAAAATATTTTACAATTTGTATGGCAACACAATAGACCCCGAATAGCCAAAGCAATCTTAAGACAGAAAAATGCAGCTTTAGAAATTAACTTTACTATACACAACAAAGCTGCAGTAATCAAGAAAATATGGTTCTGGCATAAAAACAGAAATATAGACAAATGAAACAAGCTATAAAGCCCAGAGATAAACCCCTGCACCTATGGATACTTTATCTTTGACAAAGGGGGCAAGATTATATAATGGAGAAAAGAAAGCTTCTTCAAAAGACGGTTTTGGAGAAACTAGACAGTATGTGTGAAAGAATGAAATTAGAACACTTCTTAACACCATCAGTTCAGTTCAGTTCAGTCTCTCAGTCGTGTCCAACTCCTTGGGAGCCCATGAACCGCAGCTTGCCAGGCCTCCCTTTCCATCATCAACACTTAGAGTTCTCCCAAACCCACATTCATCGAGTAGGTGATGCCATCCAACCATCTCATCCTCTGTCGTCCCCTTCTCCTCCTGCCCTCAATCTTTCCCCACATCAAGGTCTTTTCAAATAAGTCAGCTCTTTGCATGAGGTGGCCAAAGTATTGGAGTTTCAGCTTTAACATCAGCCCTTCCAATGAACACTCAGGACTGATCTCCTTTAGGATGGACTGGTTGGATCTCTTTGCAGTCCAAGGGACTTTCAAGAGTCTTCTCCAGCACCACAGTTCAAAAGCATCAATTCCTCGGCACTCAGCTTTCTTCACAGTTCAAATCTCACATCCATACACGACCACTGGAAAAATCATAGCCTTGACTAGATGGACCTTTGTTGGCAGAGTAATGCCTCTGCTTTTTAGTATGCTGTCTAGGTTGGTCATAACTTTCCTTCCAAAGAATAAGTATCTTTTAATTTCATGGCTGCAATCACTATCTGCATGATTTTGGAGCCCAAAATAAAGTCAGCCACTGTTTCCACTGTTTCCCCATCTATTTGCCATAAAGTGATGGAACCAGATGCCATGATCTTCGTTTTCTGAATCTTAGTTTTGAGCTTTAAGCCAACTTTTTCACTCTCCTCTTTCACTTTCATCAAGAGACTCTTTAGTTCGTCTTCACTTTCTGCCATAAGGGTGGTGTCATCTGCATATCTGAAATTATTGATATTTCTCCCAGCAATCTTGCTTCCAGCTTGTGCTTCCTCCAGCTCAGCATTTCTCATGATGTACTCTGCATATAACTTAAATAAGCAAGGTGACAACATACAGCTTTGACATACTCCTTTTCCTATTTGGAATCAGTCTGTTGTTCCATGTCCAGTTCTAACTATTGCTTCCTGACTTGCATAGAGGTTTCTCAAGAGGCAGGTTAGGTGGTTTGGTCTTCCCATCTCTTTCAGAATTTTCCACAGTTTATTGTGATCCACACAGTCAAAGGCTTTGGCATAGTCAATAAAACAGAAATAGATGTTTTCCTGGAACTCTCTTGCCTTTTCAATGATCCAGCAGATGTTGGCAATTTGATCTCTAGTTCCTCTGCCTTTTCTAAAACTATGCACAAAAGTAAACTCAACATTGATTGAAGACCTAAATCTAATACTGGAAACTACAAAATCTTAGGGGAAAACATAGGCTTATATAGGCAACAAGATACTCATTAACCCATCTGCTAGAGTAATGGAAATAAAAATAAACAAAATGGGATTTGGTTAAACTTAAAAGATTTGTACTGAAAAGGATACAATAAACAAGAAGAAAATGTAACTTTCAGAATGGTAGAAAATGATTGCAAATGAATTAATTCACTAAGGATTAATCTCCAAAACATGCAAGCAGCTCAAAACAAACAAACAAACAAACAAACAAACAAACAACACAACCCAATCAATAAACGGGCAGAATACCTAAATAGACATTTCTCCAAAAAGACATATACATGGCCAAAAATAAAGCATAGAAGGACATTCAAAGTCACCCATTATTGGAGAAATGCAAATGAAATACAATGAAATATCACCTCAAACTGGTCAGAGTGGTCATCCTCAAAAAATGTATAAACAATAAATGGTGGACAGCATGTGATGAAAAGGAATCCCTCGTGTACTGTTGGTGAGAGTGTAAATTGATATAGCCAATATTGAGAAGAGTATTTTTTTTTCCTATCACTTCAGTTGTGTCCAATTCCTTGTGACCACGTGGACTGTAGCCTGCCAGACTCCTGTGCCTGTGAAATTCTCCAGGCAAGAATACTGGAGTGGATTGCCATGTCCTCTAGGGGATTTTCCCAACCCAGTGATCGAACCAGCATCTCCTGGAGCTCCTGCAGAGCATGCAGATTCTTTACTGCTGAGCCACCAGGAAGACTGTTTAAAAAACTATGAATAATTCTATGACAGAGCAGTTCCACTACTGGGAATACACCCTGAGAAAACCATAATTCGAAAAAGAAACATATGCCCTAATGTTCATGGAAGCTATTTATAGTAGTTAGGACACAGAAGCAACTCAGATTTCCATCAACAGATGAATGAATAAAGAAGCTGTGGTAAATATATACAATGGAATATTAACCCTAAAAAGTAATGCATTTGAGTCAGTTCTAATTAGGTAGATGAACCTGGGGCTTATTATACAGAGTGAAGTCAGAAAGAGAAAAACAAATATCATATACTAATGCATATATATATGGAATCTAGAAAGATGGTACTCTTGAACCTATTTGCAGAGGAGCAATGGAAACAGAGACATAAAGAACAGACTTATGGACCTTGCTTGAGGTGGAGGAAATAGAGGGTAGGATATATGGAGAGAGTAAAATGGAAACAAACACTGCCATTTGTAAAATAGATAGGTAATGGGAATTTGCTGCATGATTCAGGGAAGTCAAACTTGGGTAACAACCTAGAGGGTTGGGATGGGGAGGGAGGTGGGAGGGATGTTCAAGTAGGAGAGGACATAGGTAAACCTGTGGGTGATTCATGTTTATATTTGGTAGAAACCAATACAATATTGTAAAGCAATTATCCTTCAGTTAAAAATAAATAAATTAAAAAGAAATAATTGAAGAAGAAAAAAAATTACATGCCTTCCCATACTCATTGCAACAAATTTATAGCAGCTACGGCATGGTAACAACCTAAGAATCAAATAATGGATGAATGGATAAAGATGTGGTACATACATACAATGATATACTACTCAGGCATAAAATTAATGGAACTGTGTCATATAGAGATGATAGACCTAGGGAGTGTCATGCAGAGTGAAGTAAGTAAGAAAGAGAAAAACAAATATCGTATATTAATATATGTATGTGGAAATCTAGTAAAATGGTACAGATGAATCTAATTATAGGACTAGACTAGAGATGCAGTCATAGAGAACCAATGAATGGTTGGACACAGGGAGGGAGGGATGGGTGGGATGAATTGTGAGATGAGGTTTCACATAAGTACACAACCATGTGTAAAATGTGGTGTAGCACAGGGAACTCAGGTCTAGATGCAAGCAGTGGAGGGGAATGGGAGATAAGTACAAGAGGGAGGTGATATACGTTTACATATACCTTATACAGTTTGCAGTATAGCAGAAACTAACACAACATTGTAAAACAATTATACTGCAATTTTTTAAAAAACGACAAAGAGTGGCTGGTTGTATTAAAAAAGTTAAAATAAATAAATTTAAAAATAAAACAAAATCCAAATACAGACAACAACAAAAGACAAGCTCCATCTATAAGCTTTCGACAAGAGAATCACTTTGGAGATAAAGACAGGCATAGACTGAAAGTGAGAGAATTGAAAAATAAACTACATGCAAATGGAAATGGAAAAGCTAAGGTAACAATATCCATATCAACAAAACAGATGTAATAACATAGTTTATAGTAAAAGGCAAAACAATCATTGCATAATGATAAAGGGATCATTGCAAAATGAGAATATAATATTCACTACACTTATATGTGGTGCTGGAGAAGACTCTTGAANAAAAGCTAAGGTAACAATATCCATATCAACAAAACAGATGTAATAACATAGTTTATAGTAAAAGGCAAAACAATCATTGCATAATGATAAAGGGATCATTGCAAAATGAGAATATAATATTCACTACACTTATATGTGGTGCTGGAGAAGACTCTTGAAAGTCCCTTGGACTGCAAGGAGATCCAACCAATCCATCCTAAAGGAGATCAGTCCTGAGTGTTCATTGGAAGGGCTGATGTTGAAGCTGAAACTCCAATACTTTGGCCACCTGATGCAAAGAGCTGACTCATTTGAAAAGACCCAGATGTGGGGAAAGGTTGAGGGCAGGAGGAGAAGGGGACGACAGAGGATGAGATGGTTGGATGGCATCACTGACTCAATGCACATGGGTTTGGGTGAACTCCGGGTGTTGGTGATGGACAGGGAGGCCTGGCGTGCTGCGGTGGATGCGGTTGCAAAGAGTCGGACATGACTGAGTGACTGAACTGAACTGAACTGAAATGAACACTTATATGGTCTTAATACAAGAGCACCTAAATACATAAATGTTAATAGGCATAAATTATAAAATAGTAGATTTTATATCTACTATTTAATAGTAGATTTTAACACCCCACTTATACCAAGAGGCAGATCACCCAGATAGAAAATTCATATGGAAGGAATGGTCTTGAGAGGTGGTCTTAAGATGTCAGAGGAGTAGGATGGGGAGACCACTTTCTCCCCCACAAATTCATCAAAAGAACATTTAAACGCCGAGTAAATTCCACAAGCCAACTTCTGAATGCTGGCAGAGGACATCAGGTACCCAGAAAAGCAGCTCAGTGTTTTTGAAAGGAGGTAGGAAGAAATATAAAAGATAAAAAATGAGACAAAAGAGGTAGGGATGGAGCTCCATCCCAGGAAGGGAGTCTTAAAAAGAGAGAAGTTTCCAAACACCAGGAAACACTCTCACTGCCAAATCTGTGGTGAGCCTTGGAATCACAGAGGGCAACGTAACTAGGAGGAAAAATAAATAAATAATTAACCCCCACAGATTATGTGCCCAATTGTAACTCTCCCAGTGGAGAAGCAGCGCAGACACCTGCACCCGCCACTGGCAAGTGGGGGCTGGGCAGGGAAGTGAGGGCTGCATTGCTTAGAGTAAGGACCAGGCCTGAATGCCCCGAGGGCAATCTAAGGGAACTAACTTGGGCTAGCAAACCAGACCATGGGATAGCTACCATGTGAAAAGCCTTAACCTAAGACACCGCAAAGCCCACTCACAGAGCAAAGGACTGTACAGAGCTAGTCAGCTGTAGACCATCTCCCTCTGGTGACAGGCAGCCAGAGCCAGAAGAGGGCAATTGCTACACCAGAGAGACATTATCTACCAAACCGCAAGCAGGCTTCTTTGCTAACTAAGACTTCTTGGGGTTCTGGATGGTCAACATCTGCCTGAGAATGTGCACTGGTTGTACACTCAGAAAACTGAGTGGTAGGGACCAGGGAGGTGATAAGTCACAGGGACTGCAGTCACCAAACACCTCATCACATGAGCTGCTCGGACCTGGCAAGGGCACAAAACGCAGGCCAAACCAAATCTGCGCCTCTGAGGACTACTCAAGCGCTTGAACCTGAGCGGCTTAGACCTGGGAGGTGCATGCAGCCCAGGGCCGGCCTCAGACAGTTCCTGGCTGAGCAAACTAGAGCTTGAGCAGTGTGGGTAGGGAGGGCACACGCGTCGTGAGCAGGGGTAGGCCCAGTGAGTTGAGATATTGCGAGCACACGCCAGTGTTATTTGTTTGCAGAGTCCTTCCCTCCCCACAGTGCGACTGAACAAGTGAGCCTAGAAAAGTATCCACCACCATCCCCTTGTGTCAGGGCAGAAATCAGACACTGAAGAGACAGCAAACAGAAGAAACTAAACAGAGGGAACCACCTTTGAAGTTACAGGGGCAATAGATTAAAACCTTGTAGTTCGTACTGACTACATAGGAAGGGACCTATAGATCTTGAGAAATATAAGCCAGACCAAGGAACTATCTGAAAATGAACTGACCCCACACTGCCCACAACAATACCAGAGAAAGTCCTATATATATTTTTACTGTGTTTACTGTCATTCTTGATTTTAATTTTTTTAAAATTTTAAGTCCTCTATTACTCTTTTAACTTTCATTTTTATAACCTACTATTACTTTGCAAAAAAAAAGAGACCTTATTTTTTATTTTATTTTTTGAGACTTTATTGTTTAAAGCAAATTTCATATATATATATATATATACACACACATAAATAATTTTTGTGACTTTTTTTTCTTCTTTTCTTTAATGTATTTTTGAAAATCCAACCTCTACTGTAGAATTTTAAACTTTGCTTTTTGGTATTTGTTGTCAATTTTGTACCTTTAAGAACCCAATCTTCAGTACCCAGTTTTACATGAGAGTGAGATTACTGGCTTGACTGCTTTCCCCGCCTTTGGACTCTCCTTTTTTTCTACTAGGTCACCTCTATCTCTTCCCTCCCCCTTCTCTTCTCTTCCCAACTCTGTCAATCTCTTTGTGTTCCAGACGGTGGAGAACACTTAAGGAACTGATTACTGGCTGGATCTGTCTCACTCCTTTTGATTCTTCCCCTTATCCTCCTGGCCACCTCTGTCTCCTTCCTCCCTCCCTCTTCTCTTTTCTGTATAACTCTGTGAACATCTCTGAGCAGTCCAGACAATGGAGTGCACATAAGGAAGTGATTACTGGCTAGCTTGCTCTCCCCTCTTTTGATTCCACCTCATCTAATTTGGGTCACCTCTAACTCCCTCCTCCTTCTTCTCTTCTCCATGTAACTCTGTGAACCTCTCTGGGTGTCCCTAACTGTTGAAAAACTTATCTACTTTAATTTAGATGTTTTATCAACGGTGCTGTATAGATGGAGAAGTCTTGAGACTACTGTAAAAATAAGACTGAAAGCCAGAAGCAGGAGGCTTAAGTCCAAATCCTGAGAACGCCAGAGAACTCCTGACTCCAGGGAACATTAATCGACAGGAGCTCATCAAACGCCTCCATATCTACACTTAAACCAAGCACCACCCAAGGGCCAACAAGTTCCAAAGCAAGATATACCACTCAAATTCTCCAGCAACACAGGAACACAGCCCTGAGCTGATCAATACACAGGCTGACCAAAGTTACTCCAAACCCACTAACGTCTCATAACTCATTACTAGACACTTCATTGCACTCCAGAGAGAAGAAATCCAACTTCACCCTCCAGAACACTGACACAAGCTTCCCTAACCAGAAAACCTTGACAAGCCACCCATACTACCCCACCCACAGTGAGGAAACTCCACAATAAAGAGAACTCCACAAACAGCCAGAATACAGAAAGGCCACCCCAAACACAGCAATATAAAGAAGATGAAGAGACAGAGGAATACCCAGCAGGTAAAGGAATGGGATAAATGCCCACCAAATCAAACAAAAGAGGAAGAGATAGGGAATCTCCCTGATAAAGAATTCCAAATAATGATAGTGAAAATGATCCAAAATCTTGAAATCAAAATGGAATCACAGATAAATAGCTTGGAGACAAGGGTTGAGAAGATGCAAGGAAGGTTTAACAAGGATCTAGAAGAAATAAAAAAGAGTCAATGTATAATGAGTAATACAATAAATGAGACCAAAAACACTCTGGAGGCAACAAATAGTAGAATAACACAGGCAGAAAATAGGATTAGTGAAATAGAAGATAAAATGGTAAAAATAAATGAATCAGAGAGGAAGAAAGAAAAATGAAGTAAAGGAAATGAAGACAATCTCAAAGACCTCCAGGACAATATTAAACACCCCAACATTTGAATCATAGGAATCTCAGAAGAAGAAGACAAAAAGAAAGACCATGAGAAAATACTTGAGGAGATAATAGTT
>SJYA01002565.1:18939-62103 GCA_006410615.1 Neotragus moschatus | reverse complement strand
TAATCATATATATGTGTATATATCATCTTTATACCGATAAATATCTACACCCTGTTTTCTCATTAGTGCAAGGCAGTCTTGGCGAGGCTGCTGAGCTGGACGTCTGGGAAGCTGAGGCGCCTCCCTCAGTCACCCCCACGTGACCGTGGGCATGGTCCTTCGTCACCCCACATTAACAGTGGCTTGAAGGTGGACCTCACGGTGGCGCTGTGAGGGGTGGTGAACATCGTGGAGCACAGGCCTCGGCGTTAGTGAGCTCTCAGACACGGCCGCTGTCACCGGTGACCATGGTGACGCCGCCAGTGGTGCGTGTGTAGAGGGTCCTCGGCGACTCGCGCGTGAGGAGCTCTGCGTTGGTGCTGAAGTTCCTGCATTTCTGAGCGAGCTGCTCCTTGATGATTTGTCTCTTTGCTCACCATTCTCAGTGTTTGTTTAGATTTGCTTTCTTTAAACTTTTTATTGTGGTAAAACATCTATAATACGAAATTGACCATTTGCGTCTTTTTTATCTGTAAGGTAGAGCCTCTTTGTTCTGTTGAACTTTTTGTTTTTTGGCCATGCCACCAGCTTCTGGGATCTTAGTACCCTGACATGCCCCTGCGGTGAAAGTGCAGATTCCTAACTGGACCGCCAGTGAGTTCCCCCATTTTAGCCATTTTTGAATGTGCAGTTCTGTGATATTCAGCACATTCAGAGTCTTGTGCAGTTATCCCTACCATCCATCTCCAGAACTTTTTCACCTTCCCTGTATTAAAAATATGGAGTTAGCATGTGTGGCATAGAATGGTAGANCGCCAGTGAGTTCCCCCATTTTAGCCATTTTTGAATGTGCAGTTCTGTGATATTCAGCACATTCAGAGTCTTGTGCAGTTATCCCTACCATCCATCTCCAGAACTTTTTCACCTTCCCTGTATTAAAAATATGGAGTTAGCATGTGTGGCATAGAATGGTAGACCGGACCTTCTGTCCTTGCTCTGGGGCTGGGTCAACAGGAGCTTGGCTGGTGGGTGACTTGGGCACCACCTTGAGCACAGTTTGGCAGGAAGTAGATGGGTAAATGATGGAGTGGAGAGAGAAATAAATATATTTCCTACATGGGGGTATTAAGAGATTGCCAGTTAAGTTGGAAACAATCAAGGTAAGTAGAATTTTCTCATCCAAAAGATGTGCTCCGGACACAAAACTTTTTAAATGGGAAAATCAAAGATGGGCTCTATATTATATTAGTTTGTTAGGGCTACAGAGTGGCCCAAACAACAAATTTATTTTCTCGCAGTGCTGGAGGCCACAGAGTCCAAGGTCGAGGTGTCCACGGCATTGCTCTGTTTGAACCTCCTCTCCCTGGTTTGTAGATGGGTGTCTCCGCCCTCTTTCTTTTCAGCCATCCCTCAGCACACGCGCGTGTGTGTGTGTGTATGTGTGTGCGCGCACGCGCGTGTGCATGTCCACATGCTGGCAGATTCCCTCTTCTTAGCAGTACACCAGGCAGATTGCATGAGGGATGAGGGCTCAGCCTAATGATCCCCTTTTGCCTTACTTACCTTTGTAAAGACCCTGTGTCCAAATGCAGCCACCTTCTGGGGTACTGGGGATTAGGACTTCAACATCTGGATTCTGGGGGTGGGAGTGAGGAAACACAGTTCAGCCCAGAACAGTCTCTGCGGATCCCTCCAGGTCTAAAAATCCTCCCCAACAAGCAGACGAAGGCAGGCATCCCGTGCCCTGGGCACACACGTTCCCTAGGGCACAGGCTTATTGGTAGAACGTTACAAAGGCAGCTCTGACACTCCAGAGACAGAATGTTCTAGTCTCTGAGCCATGCACGTTACATTTTTCTTCGAGAGAAAGAATCATAAACAGAGACAGAGTATTTTAAGTCCACTCTCCCTGTCTGCCAAGAATAACCCTGGTGTGCTGGGGAACTCACCCGCTTCAGAGCCGTCCTGGGCGTTGCATCGGCAGAGGTCTGCTCTGGAAAAGGCAACCGCTTGGCTTCAGGAGGATCCACAAGGCCTGAAATAAACACACTCCTCCAAGCATAGCCGTACTCTGGAGCAGAGTCAGAGGGCATTTCAGGCCATGGAGCGAGGCGCCCACAGCTAATAAAACTTCAAGCAGAGTCTTTAAAGTGGTGCTTGCTTTTCAGCTATGGAATCGAGCTACTGCTGTGTAGCGAGTTCTTGCAATGTCCATGACACCCTGGAAAACAGTCGGGCTGACTTTTGAGTCATTACCTTCACAGCCATCTTCTCTGCCAAGTGGGGGGCGCTGTTGTGCTGGAGTAACCGTTACCTGGGAGGGGGGTCACCAGTGTTTCTACCATTCCTCTGATGTTTAACCAGTTACCCTTTTTTTGTGATGCTAGGCTTGCGTGAGCCAAGACAGATCTTTTTTTTTTTTTTTAACCACGTGGTGACACTTGATGGATAAAAGAGAATGGCCAGTCTGGTCAAAGCAAGCTGGTTTTAAAACTCTGTAGTTGGGCCTCAGTAGTTTACACTGGAGGTGTGTCCCAGTGTCTCGTTTGCTGCCTGCCACCCGCCCTTCTTGCCCTTACCCTCTCCACACGCATCTCTCCACCCGAGCCAGGCCTCGCTCCATCTCTGGGTGCCAGACTCTAAGTGAAGGGCTTCCTTTGTGGTGAGCGCTCACTTTTTCACCAAGCAGAAAGATAAAGAAATGATTGGCGTACACACAGATTATTTAAATGTTTGCCCCTGGATATCTGTGAAGAATTGTTAGAGCACGTTGAGGAAATGATATTTTTATTCTAAGCTCCTTTTTTTTCAGATGGAAGCTGTTTCTCCGAATCCATGTAGAAAGTTGAAAGGTGCTGATCTGTCTCAGAAACTCAACTTGCCCCTGCCCTCTTCTGCCATATGTGCTTAATTTACATTAAAACTACAGTCCTGTGGGCTTGCTGACAGCTGCCATTCACTGTAAACACAAAAATACCCAGGCCAAGCACTGTGTGTGTGTGTGTGTGTGTGCGCACACAGGTTACAAACACAGAGCCTTTCATGAAATGCTGCCACAGTGGGTGGGAGACCAAGAAGCAAGTGACTTTTAGATGGACAAGGCTGACCCCAAATCTCTAATGTTCTTGTGCTATTATTTTAGGTCTCCGAATTCAATCCTTTGACGTTCACCAGCATAATCGAGTGTGAGAAGCCCAACAACGACCTGACTAGGTTCCGTGGGTGCATGTGAGTATGGACCTCTGCCTGGGCTTACTCTTCTGTCTGACAGACGATATGAGTGTGTACAGTCGACCCTTGAGCAGCTTGCGGTGTGGGGTGCCAACCCCTGCCAGTGTTCATGGTGGATCGATCCCAGGACCTGCCAGGGTTCCAAAACCACGGATTTTTAAGTCCCATAGTCTGCCCTCTGAATCTGCACTTCTGTATCTGTGGATTTAGCCAAGCTTGGATAGTGTAATACTGTGTGTGTACCGAAAAAAAAACCCTGCGAATAGGTGGAGCCACACAGCTCAAACCCCCATGTTGTTGGGCAGCCCACGGTGTATAGTATAAGACAGTGTGTGTCTGTGTGTGAGTGCAGCCTTTCAGGACTGTTGCCGTGTCCCTGAGCTTATGGGGCTGCTTGACAAGAGTCTGCTGGCAGTGGACGCTGGTCAGATCCCCTCCATCCAGCAGCCTGGGAAGGTGGAGGGTGAGAAGCACGGTGACTGCACGTGACCCCATAAGTGGAAGCACAGACGCCAGGCAGAAGGAGCCTGCCTGGGAGGTCACGCCTTCATTCATACTCGCAGCCACTGAACAGGCACCTAGCACCTACTATGTGCTAGGCCCTTTTTAAGGCTCTGGGGATAATGCAGTGAACTGAATACAAAGAAATGCCTTCCGTCTTGTTTATTTCACTATAGTCAGGGGAACACAGAGGCATAAACAAAATTAAAAGTCCTCGAGCATGTTAAATAAATAGTCCAGCTCCTTGCTCTAAAACAGAGAGACAAGAAAGGTGGATGAAGGACATGGGATCAGCTGCCTGGTGGTCCTTGTTGAAGCTGGGCTGGGGGCTGTCCAGGAGAAGTAAGGGCCACCCTTTTGCTTCTGCGAATGGTTGGAAGTTCCTGTAATCGTGTTAATAGTTGTGCAGGCCGTGGACAGGCGGTGTGGGAAAAAGGGAGGTGGGAGAGGACAGGGGGTCACATGGACTTGTGGAGCTGCTGCTGGAGGGGATGCCCCGCCGGGGGGCAGCTGTGTGGACCTGAGCCTGGGGCCGCAGGTGTGATGCGGGGAGCTGGGGCCTCCCGCAGCGTTCACCTCTGCGGGGCCAGCTGCTTAGGATGCTGCTTAGAGGCTGAGGTGCAGCGTGGCTGCCACGGACACGTGGGCAGGGCTGGAGCTCTGCTCCTGGAGGGGCTCCACTGAAGAGCTTTTGGTACACATTCGAGGCTTTGCCTGTGTGCATGCAGTGGGCTCCCCATCTTGTTGGGGGCGATGGGAGAGTCAATGAGTGAGAAGCATGCACCGTAAAGGGCAAGAGATGTTCATGCCTGCCGAAACTACCAGTGCTTACTTGTTCTTGCCTGAGGATCAACTAGAACTTGGAAGGGTTAGATCACCCTTAAAGGGACTGGTTAAAGGAGGGTAAAACTCTTAAGAAAAACCCTAAAATGTCAGCTGTAAAATTTGGGGGCGATACTCAGGCCTCCGTCTGAAAGTGGTCTTCTGTGGGTTTCCCAGCCCCTGTGTGCACTGCCCACCCCCAGCCCCAGACTTTGTACACGTCACACCATCCTTGGCACCCAGGGCCCAGTGGGCAGAACAGAGCAGACCCTGAAGTGAAGGAGGTGGGGGCAGCCTCTAAGGAGAACATTCTGAGGGTATTCTTGCTGATGGGTAACTTTTGGTGACAACTCTGACCTCCTTCTCCAGGCTGTACCATGGCCGGTGCCCTCCTGCTGTGTGGAGCCTCAGGCGCCCTGTGGTCAGACCACCCCCCACACAATTGTTGCCTGCTGCAGACTGGGACTAGAGCTGCAGGGGCTTTAGCCCCTAGTCAGCAGCTCTTAGTTCTGCCCTGGGGAGCTCCCTCTGTGTTTGTTGGTTGTTTCTCGGTTGCTCAGTCGTGTCTAACTCTCTGCAACGTCGTAGACTACAGCACGCCAGGCTTCCCTGTCCTTCACCATCTCCAGGAGCTTGCGCAAACTCATTGAGTCAGTGATACCAGCCAAGCATCTCGTCCTCTGTTGTCCCCTTCTCCTCTTGCCTTCAGTCTTTCCCAGCATCAGGGTCTTTTTCCAGTGAGTCAGATCTTTGCATTAGGTGGCCAAAGTATTGGGGCTTCAACTTCAGCATCACTTCCAATGGATATTCAGGGTTTGTTTCCTTTAAGATGGACTGGTTTTATCTCCTTGCCATCCAAGGAGCCCTCAAGAGTCTTCTCCAACACCATGGTTCAAAAATATCAATTCTTGGGCACTTAGCCTTCTTAATGGTCCAACTCTCATGTCCATACATGACTCCTGGAAAAACCACAGCTTTGACTATGTGGACTTTTGTTGGCAAAGTATCTCTGCTTTTTAATACCTCTGTGTTAAACAAGGATATTAACTGCATCTGGCTTTTACTGAGGCTGGCAGACTCTGAAGCCCATGCTTTCCAGCAAATCAGTGCCGGTGAACTACTCTACTTTATTCATCTGTATAATAGGGAGAATCCAGGAGGCCCTTGTGTCATGGGTGCAAAGCTTTGTCAGTTTAGTATGTGGAAAGCTTTCAGAAGAGAGGGTGCTTAATAAACACTGGCCACTATTACGGTCATTGCTTCTGGGTTAATGCTGTCATACGATAGAGCAGGGAGAGCCCAGTTAGCAGGGAGGCCGAGGGGAGAACTCGAATACTCCCTGGGGAGGAAAATCCAGTGGACGCATAGGCTGGCAGGAGGGCTTGTCTCCTATGTGAGGATCAGAGAAGAGACTGGTGGAGGAGAGATGGGAGTTGGGATTCCCTGCATGTGAGGAGCTGACGAGTTCATCTGGTGGAATGACTCAGCTGATAGAAAAAATGCATATGATAGGAGTTTGGGGAGTAGGAGCTGGATTTACAGGTTTGAGGAGCCTCTGTCTGTAGGTTGTGTCTGAAGATGGCGAGACAGCAGACCAGTGTGGGTCAGGGTCAGAGGGCACGAGAGGAAGGGTACAGACAGCGGTTCCCACAGGCGGGAGCAGAGGCCAGGGATGCTGGTCCAAGGGCAGAGCGATGGGAGAAGCACAGGAGCCCGGCTCAGGAGGAAGGCGGCCGTGCGCGGACTCTGCGGGAGCCTGGGAGGGAGGGTCCCGCTGTGGGAGCTGATGACGGGGATGGAGGAGGACTTCTGTTTCAACCACTCTTTCTAGAAACGGGTCTCGAAAAGGAAGGGCCGAGCCAGGAATGAAAGCCTCGAAAAAAGAAGAGGGACACTTGGCAGGGAGAGAGAAATAACAAAGGCTGACTGGAGATCTCCAGGGGCCCTCCGGGAGGGGGTGTCCTGCAGCCCTTGCCCACGGGCAGCCTGAGCACCGCCCCCATGCCGGCCCCTGCGGCCTTTCTTGGGAAGACGCCTCCAGTGGCCGACTCAGCTGCCCAGACNGGTTGGACGTCGGGGAGGAATGGGGAGTGACTGCCAATGGGTATAGGGTTTCTTTCTGATGAAAACATTCTAAAATTAGCTGCTGGGGATTATTGAAAAACTCTGTGAATATACCAAAAAACCTGGGCTTTACACTTTAAATGGATGAATTTCACAGTATATGAAACCGTTCAGGCTTTTAAGAGCGTTAGGCCCCTCATTACTCCAGTGTGCTTTAACGCCCACTGGCTTTTATAACTGTTTATTTAGTTTTGGCTGTGCTGGGTCTCACTGCCATGCAGGCTTCCCTGCAGTTTTGGAGGAGGGGAGCTTCTCTCTAGCTGCAGTGTGTGGACACCTCACTGCAGTGGCTTCTCCTGTCTCAGAGCACAGGCTGGAAAGCACTCAGGCTCAGTACTTGCGGCTCCTGGGCGCAGGCTCAGTAGCTGTGACTCAGGGGTTTAGTTGCTCTGCGGCATGTGGCATCTTCCTGGGTCGGGGATCACACCTGTCTTCTGCATTGGCACCAGGGAAGCCCCTGCTCATTGACCTGAGTGCACCCCTTGAGCTGTGCATGCCTGCTCAGTTGCTCAGGCCGCCAAGCTCCTCTGTCCTTGGGATTGTCCAGGCAAGAATACTGGAGTGGGTTGCCATTTTTTTCTCCCGGGGATCTTCCCGACCCAGGGACCAAACCCACTTCTCATACGTCTCCTGCGTTGCAGGTGGATTCTTACTACTGTGACAGCTGGGAAGGCCCGTCCCTTTAGTGAAGCACCTAAGAAATCCTCAGAGAGAGGGGCTGGAAACACTGCCACTGCCCACCTTTTCCACTGCCCTGAGCCCTGGCAGCCCAGAGAGTTGCTGTGGGTGTAGACTCTGGCCATGAGAGCACCCCGCTCCACTCACCCAGCAGCTCCGGGACAGAGTGATGGTGGCCTTTGAAGCCACTGGTTAACCATTTTCACTTACTCCTCAAGAATGAATAAAACAGAGAGGTTAGTTGGTTTTGTCTTCTGATTCAAGATTCTGTTTCCAGCCGTAAAGCTGGTCCCTGTTTCTTGTCCTAAGTCCTCTGTGAAGTGGGTTCCAGGGTCCCTGCCTGCAGACCACAGAGCCTGCGGGACCACGGGGGACCTCAGGATACTGGCCTCCCCCCAGGAGCTCTTCTGCGTGGCTCAGATTAAACGTTAAAGGATGTGTCCCTTTGCTTGGGCTGACATGGACCGGGCAGCTTAAACCACAGAAACATACGGTCTCACGGTACTGGAGGCTGGAAGCCTGAGATGCGAGTGTCGGCAGGACTGGCGTCTCCCGAGTTCCCTCTCCGAAGCGTGCAGACGCTCACCTTCTCCCTGTGTCCCCACACTGCCTTCACCCCCGTGTTTGTCTGACTCTGCGCCCAAATCTCCTCCTCTTACAGAGACAGCAGGCCTGTGGGGGTGGGGCCCACCCATATGCCCCCATAGGCCCCCATATTAACTTAATCATCTCTTTAAAGACCTGACTCCAAGTGCAGTATTCTGAGATACTAGGGTTAGGACATGAACAAACGATTTATGGGGGAGAACACACATCAGCCCGTAAAAAGCTGCTGAGGGCAGTGTGCTGGGCTCACGTTGCCGTGTGCATCTTCCCACAGTCAGCCTTGAGCCTGCGGGATCCTGCCGCCCTCTGCAGGGACTTCCCCCTCCAGAGATGGAGGCAGCCCTTTTGCTACCAAGCATGCCAAGTGACGCCATTCTCCAGCCTTTCTCCCCTTCTGGTGCAGGGTCATCGCTTAGAGCACAGTCCTCATCGTCACTGTGTGCGGCCGGGAGCTGTAAACAGGCCGATGACCCGCCACGATCAGTTCTGGTCTGACTTGGTCTCATTAGAAAGCACAATAGTTGCTAAAAGGTGTAGGTCATGTCAAAGGAAGCTTAGTGGAATAAATGCCTTTTTCTTGTTTCTGTTGAGTTCGTCTCTTGTTCTGAATAAACTTAACTGGTTTGGTTTAGATGGTGTATCCTTGGCTGCTGTCCTGAGGAATGCTTTCCATGCCTGGCTGTTGCAGAGAGAGCCATGGTGGTGGAGCTGGGTTTTGTGTGTGACGTCTCCCACATGCGGGTCTCTTGACACCTTAGCTGGCACTGAGGTCTCAAGTCTTGAATCTCTTTTTAAAGTGAAACTTTACTCTGTTCTGGAATTGCCACAAGGAGGGTATTACACGGGGTTGGTTGCCCATGGGCCTGCACATTATTTTGCATGACTTCCGCAGAAACTGATGCTGTGATGGTAAGTACCAGGTTTGCAGGAACTGTGTCCCCCGGCATGTGCTTTGGCCTTATCGTTCTTGTTTAGCTTCTTTTCTTCACTGTGAAGTATTTTGATTTCCCTAGTTGTGGAGAACATGGATTGTGTCTGACACGTCCCTCATGCAGGTGGCCAGGGACTGAAGTGCTGTTTGCTCTGGGAAAACACCTCATGGGCTCCTTTTCACCTTGTTCCTCCCCAGACCAGCTCTGTTCCTGGTCAGTGGGCACTGTGCTAGGAGCTGTGGGAGGGATGGTACTTGCAGGGGTCCTTGATTGGTCTCCGGACCTCAGAGAAGGAGGCAGGGCTGGGGGTGGGCACAAGGGCTGGAGAGGCCTGTCCGCCTAGGCTGTGAGCGGGTGGCTTTGTGGAAGGCGGGGGCTACTGCCTGACTGACAGAGGTCAGGCTGCGCCCCTGCTCGAGTTCTGGAAGCCTCCAGAGCCTCCCCTTATGACCCATTCATCAGGCTCCTGGGACCCCCTCCACACCAGTGAGGCCCTAGCATAGGACAGTCTTGACTAACAGGGCTGAGGGTGTGCCTGCCATTATTGGGTCAAGAAGATGAATTTAAAAAGCAGTTGCTTGAACTTTGTATAGTCTATGAATCTAAATAACTCGTGCTCTGTCGCTCAGCATGTCCAACTCTTTGTGACTCTATGGACTGTAGCCCACCAGGGTCCTCCATTCATGGGATTCTTCAGGCAGGAATACTGGAGAGGGTTGCCATTTTCTCCTCCAGGGGATCTTCCCAACCCAGGGATCGAACCCACATCTCAGGTGACTCCTTGCATTGGCAGATGGATTCTTTACCACTGAGCCACCTGGGAAGCCCAATAAGCCAAATTATAAAATTGTCTCATGGAATTTATCACATCAAATTTAACATTTTGATGTTTCTAATGACCTTTTATAAGAAGAACAGAATGTAGACATAATTGTTGGAACCAATGTGCTCCCTTTTTCTAGAGAAACATTTGTACTTTGTGACAACATGAGGTGTACTGGTGAGCAGTGTTCTCTGTGGTGAGCAGGCCGTGGGCAGCCTGGGAGGGTCTTCCTAGGCAAGCTTCCCACCTCGGGCCCCACTTTGGGCTCTGCCCTCTCTAAGCTGTGGCCAGTCTCTGTGGTGACAAGCCTACAGTGGCCTTGCTTCCAATTCTGATGTGTGGGTCTTTCTCACACCAAGCAATTCTGTGACATCAGCCGGCTGTCCCACAGTCTAGCTCAATTCTGACACCACGCAGGGAGAGTATGAGATCCCATGGGTGACAGGCCCAGTCCCGTGTGTCAGGAACAGCCAGGCTCAAAGACCAAGTATTAGAACAGCAGACATGCCTAGTGCTCTTATCACTTAGGAAATTAAAAGAATTTTGGGAGCTCTGTGCCAGGTACTGGGGCTAAATATTATAATAAAAGGTTATTCTAGGAGCCCTGTGTCAGCTACCAGGAACAGAGACAAAATTATACATTTCTTATTATTCCACAAAGCCCATGGGCAAAGTAAATAACAAACGTCAGGCTCTGGGGAGGCTTCTAGAAGTTTGTATAGCCCCACCTCTGCTCTTGTCGAGACCCCCCTGGGCCCCTCTGGCCTCCCCTCTCCAGCTCCTAGCCTAGGCTTGCCTTCCCTGGTGGTACTGCTTGAGTAGTGAGCACCCTCCTGACCCATGCCAACTGTTTCCTGACAGCATACATGACAATGGCAAAAAGGCTGGACTCTACAAAGAAAATCTGCTGCTTCGAGGCTGCACCCTCCGAAACACGGAAGCCGTCGTTGGTATTGTCATCTATGCAGGTGGGTGCTGCGTGTCACCCGTCCGGGACAGGCGCTGGCTTGCTGCAGTGGGCTGGATGTTCCTGGACATGGCTCCCTGATTGTTTTGTTCTGTTCCTGATTGTCAAAGTAGCATACAGCCATTGCAGGAAACCAGGAGAACCGAAGCAAAATGTTTAAGAATATCTGGACCGGGAGTGTTCTTAGCATGTTAGCCTGTTTCTTTCTCTGCATTGCCCCAAGGTGGTCACACAGTTGAGCTGCATTGTGGAGCCCGGTTTTCTGACTGAGCTTGTCCCTTGTGGATCGCTGGACGGCAGCCTCCTTCAGTCCTTCCGTCCGAGCTGTCCTTGATGCGTCACTGTCCTCTGTCTGCCCTGCAGGACACGAGACCAAGGCTCTGCTGAACAACAGTGGCCCCCGCTATAAGCGCAGCCGGCTGGAGAGGCAGATGAACTGCGACGTGCTCTGGTGTGTCCTGATCCTCATCTGCATGTCTCTGTTCTCAGCCATCGGTAAGTCTCCTTGGAGGAGTAGGCACTGCGGGACAGCCCCTAGGCATGCCTGCCAGGCTGCTTCTGTCTCCTTCTGACCTGGTGCTCCAATGGATACACGTTTGTCCCGGGCTGGGACTTGGGGTGTTTGTCCCAGTGAGGCCACATGGAGATGCCTCAATGCCTGAGCTCGGCAAAGCGGTATTTTTGGAATGGGCAACTTCTTGGGTGGAAGGGCAGCCTAATCACGTCTACTGTAATGATTCCAGTGGAAAAAGTGACACTGACCTTCTGATAGCAGGAATAAAGAGCAGTAGAAGCCCAAATTCTACTAAAAGGGACTCTGGGAAAACAGGGCAAACATTATTTGGGTTCTGGAAGGGGCTAGCAGTTAGGCTGAGAGCTGACTCTGGCACCTGCGCCCTCCCGTGGCCTCCAGACCTCACCTGCCTGGGGGCGCCTGGCAGGCAAGCACGTGGTGCCTCCGGGCAAATGATCGTTGTGCCCCCGCTCAGCTGTCACCATGCCCAGGTGTGACGGGTTTCAGAGCCTATTAAAGGCACAGCTATGTGGGCGTGAAAGGGCTCTGTCATCAGCTGGGCATGGTGAGATCACGTGTGTTGCCATTGGCTTTTTAGTCTGTTGGACTTCCCTGGTGGCTCAAATGGTAAAACATCTGCCTGCAATGTGGGAGACGTGGGTTTGATCCCTGGGTCGGGAAGATCCCTTGGAGAAGGAAGTGGCAACCCACGCCAGTACCCTTGCCTACAGAATTCCTTGGATGGAAGAGTCTAGTAGGCTATAGTCCATGGGATCCCAAAGAGTCAAACATGATTGAGCAACTTCACTGGTTCTCAGTCTGTGAGATGTGAATTTTGAATCTCCAAGCAGGGACAACAGGCAGTTTTCAGAGCCTACTAGTGTGTTGCAAAGAGAAGGCAATGGCACCCCACTCCAGTACTCTTGCCTGGAGAATCCCTTGGATGGAGGAGCCTGGTAGGCTGTGGTCCATGGGGTCGTGAAGAGTCTGACACGACTGAGCGACTTCGCTTTCACTTTTCACTTTCATGCATTGGAGAAGGAAGTAGCAACCCACTCCAGTGTTCTTGCCTGGAGAATCCCAGCGATGGTGGAGCCTGTTGGGCTGCTGTCTATAGGGTCACACAGAGTCGGACACGACTAAAGCGACTTAGCAGCAGCAGCAGCAGCAGCAGCAGTATGTTGCAAGACACATGTTAGGAAACTCGTCTTTGGGGTTCCTCACTGGCAGCTGCCCACACACACCCAGTTCCCACATCGTGACCATGTGCTGTCCGGTGCCAGCAACGGGGAAGGTCCAGGGCAGAGTCCCAGTCCCAGGGCCTGCCTTCCAGCACTCTGATGGTGGTGCCAACAGTACCATGGGCTTTGCTTTCTTAGGTGGCCAGTCAGGTGCACAGAGCCCACTGTGCTTGTGTTGAGAGACAGTCTTAAAGTGTTGCTGTGATTTGGACTAGCACTTCTCTTATTTCTCTATTGGGTGGATGACGTTTCTCTTTGAATTTTGCTACAGGACATGGACTGTGGGTGCAGCGCTATCAAGAGAAGAAATCATTATTTGATGTCCCTGAGTCTGATGGCACCTCTCTATCCCCAGTCCCAGCTGCAGTTTACTCGTTTTTGACAATGATAATAGTTCTGCAGGTAACAATACTAAGTTCCATATGCCAGTTGCTTTAGCTTTCTGGTGAGAACTTCAAGTCACCGTAGTCTTCTAAGAACTTCCTACAGATTCTGCGTCTGGGAGAGCACAGATTCACCTGAAGAGTGTGTTGTCTTTTGTGTTCCACCTGACTTATCTAAAGGACCTTTTCTGGAGTGCTTTTCAAGTTAAAGTTCTCCTTTACTGTCTTAAGATTCTTAGGTTCTGAGGGGTTGGTTTTTTGATCAGCGTTTTTTTGACTCAATTACTTCTTTGAAAAGCCCACGTTTTATTTTAGAATAATTTCAAGATCAACAGACTAGTTACAAAAAATAGTACAGAGAGTTCTCACATGCCCCTCACCAAACGTGTCCTAATGTGAGTGTATTACATTTCCACGGTACATGATCAAAACTGAGAAACCAGCTTTAAGACTCTGCCACAACCAAGATTCCAGACATTATTTAGCTTCTACTAGTCTTTCCACTGATGTGCTTTTTCTTTTCCAGGAGTCGTTTCAGGATATTACGTTGCAGTTGGCAGCACTGGTTATTATTGTTGTTGTTGCTATCATTAGTTCCCCCTGCCTCCCAAACAAGTCCTCATCATTAACTGAGAAACTATGGCCTACAGACCTGTGGGAGTGGCGGGGGCAGCGAACATCTCTGCCACCCTCCTTAGGGAGACAGAGTGAGCAGAAGGTTTAGCCTTTGCCTTAAAGGCGGGCTCGACTATCTTTTCTACATGTGCTTCACACAACGGGCAATATTATTTAACTTTCCAAGTTGGTCTCCTTTTATGAGTGCAAATTTTGTTCTAGCCTTGAGTTAGTACCGTAGTAGGCGTTGCGTTTACATATGCTTAAGTTACCCAAAGAACCCAGTTAGTCGGGATGTGATAGTCTGAACCCACAAGTATCAGCACGATACGGTCACTCCACAAATAAAGACAAAATTGAACGTTGATTTTATGAAGGTTATTCTTGAATTGTCAAAGCATAACTGTGACTGTTCTTCTCAAAGCCTCTTGCCTCTGCTCTGTATTGTACAAGATCACAGAGACTGTCCTCCAGCACAGAACCCGCCTCTGCAAAGACTGTCTCTCCTGAACGGTGGGGTGTGTCTGCGGCACGGGCAGCTCCTGCCATCGGGAGCCCCGGCTCAGCCTGGGTGTGAGGTGACTTTGCTTTTGAGGACTCTGACTGTGCCATGTGTTTTGTTTCTCTCTCTCCTTCCCTAGCTTCTCTCACGTGCAACTTAGTAATATGAAAATGCTTGCTTCTATACAAGCCCTGGTTTCCATGCTTCCAGACATGATAGTGGATTTCCTCTCTGTGGCACCATAGGCTGCCCTAGTTTAAACTCTTTGCCAGTACTCTAATAGTCTAACAATACTGACTCTAAGCCAGCCTGTTTAAGCTCTGAAAGGTACAGTATAGTCCCTACTTACTTGCAGTTATAGTTATTTGTCATTTAAATTGAAAACGAAATCCCCAGCTTGCAGGTCCTCACTGTCATTCGTTCTGTGTGCTTTGTGTCTCCTAGGTTTTGATCCCTATTTCCTTGTACGTTTCTATCGAAATAGTTAAAGTATGCCAAGTGTACTTCATTAACCAGGATATAGAACTCTACGATGAGGAAACAGACTCGCAGCTGCAGTGCCGAGCTCTGAACATCACGGAAGACCTAGGGCAGATACAGTACATCTTCTCAGATAAAACGGGCACTTTAACTGAGAATAAGATGGTTTTCCGAAGATGCACTGTGTCTGGCATAGAATATTCTCATGATGCAAATGGTGAGTCTGGGGACAGAGCTTCTGTCTGGGCAGGACCAGAGAGCTGTCAGAGCTGCATGCTGGTGTGTGCATGTATACACACACAGAGAGCCTCAGGGATTGATGATTTTGGGGGGCGAATAAAACAGAAAGGCTGTCAAAGCAACTCTGGACCGTCATCTACAGAAACACCCTCTCTTCAGTCCTGATGACACCCTGCTCCCTGCACTGTCTGGTGTGGTGGGCATCTGCTCAAACATTCATTTTCTGCCAGACAAGCAGAACCAAGGAGGGAAACTTCGAGGAACTCACATCAGAGGCACTCAGTCTCTCTCATACCAAGAGGCAAAGAGATGTTTCCTTTGCCACCCATCGATTTCCTTATTATCAGCTGACAATGCTCAGCAGGGTATATTGGGCAGTCTATGCTGTGTTCTTTCCAATGAAATACAGTATCCCAGAGAGACATGTCACCTCTCTTTGGAATTTGGGCAATCAATTTCTCCTCCCACCTGCTTTTTCATCCTTGGTTGCCTCCTTCCATCCCCTCTGAATGCACAAGGGAGTCATCTGCTTCCTATGTCGAGGAGTGACTGCAGCCCACCACCCATCTGAATCAGGAGAGGGTCCCCATACCACAGAAGTGTCTCTGGGGCCATCGTGTCTCCCAGAGAGGGGCCACCTGCTCTGCAAGCTGGACTCCCCTTTGTGCCTGGAATGGCATCTCAGAACATCAAAGAAACCCTGCCACAGAAACAGAAGCAAACACAGAACAGGGGGACCACATGGAGGCACAGGAAGCTGTTCTTTAGGGGCATTTGGTGGGAAAGATCTGTGGGAAGCATGAGATTATTGTGACGTTTATAAAATTAAGAATTATGATATTCATCATATTCTCCATATTAAAATGAATCATATAACAGAAGCCATAGCTCAGTTCACTCACTCAGTTGTGTCCGACTCTTTGCAACCCCATGGACTGCAGCACAGTGTTTCCCTGTCCATCACCAACTCCCAGAGTTTATTCAAACTCATGTCCATAGATTCAGTGATGCCATCCAACCACCTCATCCGCTATCATCCCCTCCTCCTCCAGCCTTCAGTCTTTCCCAGGATGGGTTTTTTTTTTCCGATGAGTAAGTTCTTCACATGAGGTGGCCAAAGTATTGGAGTTTCAGCTTCACCAGCAGTCATTCCAATGAATATTCAGGACTGATTTCCTTTAGGGTGAACTGGTTGAATCTCCTTGCAGTCCAAGAGACTCTCAAGAGTCTTCTCCAGTACCATGGTTCAAAAGTATCAGTTCTTCAGCCCTCAGCTTTCTTTATATTCCAACTCTCACATCCATACGTGACCACTGGAAAAACCATAACCTTGACTAGATGGACCTTTGTTGACAAAATAATCTCTCTGCTTTTTAATATGCTGTCTAGCTTGGTTATAGCTTTTCTTCCAAGGAGGAAGCATCTTTTAATTTCATGACTGCAGGCACTATCTGCAGTGATTTACAGTCTTTGTAAATACAGTCTTTGACTGTTTGCATTGTTTCCCCATCTATTTGCCATGAAGTGATGGGACTGGGTGCCATGATCTTAGTTTTCTGAATATTGAGCTTTAAGCCAACTTTTTCACTCTCCTCTTTTATTAAGAGGCTCTTGAGTTCTTCTTCACTTTCTGCCATAAGGGTGGTGTCATCTGCATATCTGAGGTGATTGATATTTCTCCTGGCAATCTTGGTTCCAGCTTGTGCTTCATCCAGCCTAGCATTTCGCATGATGTACTCTGCATATAAGTTAAATAAGCAGGGTGACAATATACAGCCTTGACGTACTCCTTTCCGGATTTGGGAACATTGTATTGTTTCATGTCCCGTTCTAACTGTTGCTTCTTGACCTGCATACAGATTTCTCAGGAGGCAGGTCAGGTGGTCTGGTGTTCCCCTCTCTTTTAGAATTTTCCGCAGTTTGTTGTGATCTGCACAGTCAAAGACTTTGGTGTAATCGATGAAGCAAAGTAGATGTTTTTCTGAAACTCTCTTGCTTTTTTGATGGTCCAGAAGATGTTGGCAGTTTGATCTCTGGTTCCTCTGCCTTTTCTAAATCCAACTTGAATATCTGGAAGCTCACAGTTCATGTACTGTTGAAACCTGGCTTGGAGAATTTTGAGCATTACTTTACTAGCATGTGAGATGAATGCAATTGTGTGGTAGTTTGAGCATTCTTTGGCATTGCCTGTCTTTGGGACTGGAATGAAAACTGACCTTTTCCAGTCCTGTGGCCACTGCTGAGTTTTCCAAATTTGCTGGCGTAGTGAGTGCAGCACTTTTAACAGCAACATCTTTTAGGATTTGAAATAGCTCAACTGGAATTCCATCACCTCCACTAGCTTTGTTCGTAGTGATGCTTCCTAAGGCCCATGACTTTGCATTCAAGAATGTCTGGCTCTAGGTGAGTGATCACACCAGGGTGATTATCTGAGTCATGAAGATCTTTTTTGTACAGTTCTTCTGTGTACTCTTACCACCTCTTCTTAATATCTTCTGCTTCTGTTAGGTCCGTACCATTTCTGTCTTTTATTGAGCCCCTCTTTGCATGAAATTTTCCCTTAGTATCTCTAATTTTCTTGAAGAGATCTCTAGTCTTTCCCATTTTATTGTTTTCCTCTATTTCTTTGCATTTGTCTTTGAGGAAGGCTTTCTTATCTCTCCTTGCTATTCTTTGGAACTCTGCATTCAAATGGGTATATCTTTCCTTTTCTCCTTTGCCTTTAGCTTCTCTTCTTTTCTCAGCTATTTGTAATGCCTAATCAGGCAACCATTTTGCCTTTTTGCATTTCTTTTTCTTGGAGATGGTCTTGATCACTGCCTCCTATACAATGTCACAAACCTCTTTCTATAGTTCTTCCGGCACTCTGTCTTTCATATCTAATACGTTGAATATATTTGTCACTTTCACTGTAAGGAAGTTGATTTAGGTCATATCTGAATGGTCTAGTGGTTTTCCCTACTTTCTTTAATTTAAGTCTGACTTTGGCAATAAAGCGTTCATGATCTGAGCCACAGTCAGCTCCTGGTCTTGTTTTTCCTGACTGTATAAACCTTTTCCATTTTTGTCTGCAAAGACTATAATCAGTCTGATTTCGTTATTGACCATCTGGTCGTATCCATGTATAGAGATGTCTCTTGTGTTGTTGGAAGAGAGTGTTCTCTTGGCAAAACTCTGTTAACCTTTGGCCAGCTTCATTTTGTATTCCAAGGCCAAATTTGCCTGTTACTCCAGGTAGTTCTTGACTTCCTACTTTTGCATTCCAGTCCCCTGTAATGAAGAGGACTTTTTTGGGGGATGTTAGTTCTAGGACATCTTGTAGGTAGGTCTTCTAAGAACCTTTCAGCTTCAGCTTCTTCAGCATTACTGGTCAGGGCATAAACTTGGATTGCTGTGATATTGAATGTTTTGCCTCAGAAACGAACAGAGATGATTCTGTCATTTTTGAGATTGCATCCACCTACTGCATTTCAGACTCTTCTGTTGACTATGATGGCTACTCAATTTCTTCTAAGGGATTCCTGCCCACCGTAGTAGATATAATGGTCATCTGAGTTAAATTCACCCATTCCAGTCCATTTTAGTTCACTGATTCCTTAAATGTCAATGTTCTCTCTTGCCATCTCCTGTTTGACCACTTCCAATTTACCTTGATTCATGGACCTAACATTCTAGGGTCCTATGCAGCATGGTTCTTTACAGCATCAGACTTTACATCCATCACCAGTCACATCCACAAGTGGGTGTTGTTTTCACCTTGGCTCCATCTCTTCATTCTTTATGGAGTTAGTTCTCCACTCTTCTCCAGTAGCACACTGGGCACCTGCCAACATGGGGAGTTCATCTTTCAGTGTCATATCTTTTTGCCTTTCAGACTCTTCATGGGGTACTCAAGGTAAGAATACTGAAGTGGTTTGCGTTCCCTTCTCCAGTGGACCACATTTTGCCAGAACTCTTCACCATGACCTGTCCGTCTTGGGTGACCCTACTGGTCTGGCTCATAGTTTTCTTGAGCTAGACAAGGCTGAGGTCCATGTGATCAGTTTGGTTAGTTTGCTGCGATTGTGGTCTTAATTCTGTCTTCCCTCTAATGGGTAAGGATAAGAGGCTTATGGAAGTTTATAGAAGGCATAGGAACATATCCAATTTATTTAATGCTTTATTTGCCACCCAGTAATAAATGGTCAGGAACAGTGTCCCATCCACTCACCTGCCTCTTTCTCTGACTTGTCCCTTCCTGGACTCCTCAGACTTGTGCAGAACAGCTTGGAGTCCTCAAAGCAGAACTCAGCCTGGTTGTGAAGGACTCAGAGGACCAGGTCTAAAGTCCGCCATTAAACTGGAACTGGGGTTCTGTGGGCAGAATTCCACGTAAGATTACAGAAGGATTTTGAGAGTTGTCAGATGCTTACCATAAAACCAGAGTGGTCCATCACCCTAGAAGACACAGGAAAGCATTTTCGGGGAAGGTAGAAACAGCCAGGTATATCTGAAGTGTGTTTTAAAGAAGAGCGATGATCAGTGATCCCCGGGGCCAAGGTGTTCCTTAGTAGGTGCTGCCATGGTCTAACATCTCAGATCATTAAAATGAATTCAGGTCACTTTGGCTCTGAGCAGTGAGCCCAGCTCACATGTACTTGAACTGGCCACACAGACCACAGGCGCGTCCCTCTCTACCTTGTGTCCTCGTGTCAGTGCAGGACGAGGGTCAAGTGTCAGCTGCCTCTTGTCCCCATCTTCCCTAAGGATCTTGAGGGCCTCACCAAAGCCATTGCTGCCCATTCACACAACACAGACATCAGCGGTAGCCTGAGGGATGGCCACTCTCAGGCTAATATCTACCACTGCTGTGGGAGCATGGGCAGGCCAATGTGCCCCAGGAGGCTGACACCACACTCGTAGTGTCCAAGCCCAGGAACTGGACAGGCCTGGGCCTGGCTTTGCCCTTCCCTGCCACCCTCTCAGCACCACACCACCAGGTGGCCATGGTGTGGACTCAAAGGCCGTGTGTGCCAGAGTCTTTTCCTGGGATTAGGAGCTCCTGAAGTGGAATCCTGGGGTTGGCAGTTACACAGCCGGGCGGCTGTGGGCAGGTGACTTCCCTTTCTTTCTGTCAGTTCAGTTGCTCAGTCATGTCCAACTCTTTGTGACCCCATGGACTGAAACACACCAGGCCTCCCTGTCCATCACCGGCTCCTGGAGCTTACTCAAACACTTGTCCATTGAGTGGCTGATGCCATCCAACCATCTCACCCTCTGTCATCCCCTTCTCCTCCCGCCTTCAATCTTTACTAGCATCACAGGCTTTTCCAGTGAGTCAGTGCTTCGCATCAGGTGGCCAAAGTATTGGAGCTTCAGCTTTAGTATGAATCCTTCCAATGAGTATTGAGGACTGGTTTCCTTTAGGATAAACTGGTTGGATCCCTTTCCTTATCTCTAAAAAGTCTTCCCAAGGAAGATGCTACGTTCAGGGCCTGGCCCGCATGACAGCCCATGCCCTGGCAAGCCCAGATGGGGGTGCCTCTCTCAGCTCCTCGCACAAGCCACCCCCAGCTGCCATCCAGCACCAGGCCCGCCCTGAAGCCCTTACTAGTTGCTTGTATTGGTCCCTGTGATGGTCTCCTGCTGCTCACCCATGATGGAAGACGCAGAGCTAACTAGGTAAAGCTGAGAAGACGTGTTGAGAGGCCGTGTTAACAAGCCCCAGCGCGGTGCACTTCTCTCTGATTCACAGCAGCCCTGGCAGCTTCAGGGACTCTTGCTCCCCGGCGCCCCCTAGAGCTCAAGCGCAGCATCACAGTCACGTGCCTCAGCGGAGCGCTGCCTGTTAGGGGCAGCTCAGAGGGCGTTCCTCCCCCGCTGCTCAGGGGGCATTCGTTCCTGCTGGGCGAGCCCAGGAGGATGTGAGCCTCCCCAGTGGGAAGCGCGCATCCTCATGGGGTGAGTACGGCACCCACTCCCCACCCGACCCTGAGCAAGGAGCCTCCTCAGGAGAGCACCCTCAGCATAGCCCAAATATTGCTATTTCTGCTTGACTGCAAAGCAGACGCTCAAGGTATGATCTGTCCTGGTGGTCCCAGTGAGCAGGTGTCCCAGTGGTCTCAGGATGAAGGTCCAAGCCTGGAAACCCGCTCCTCTGTGGGCCTTCCAGCCCTCCCGCCCACCCACCCCATTCACACTGGGGCCCTGCTGAACAGAGGGGCCATGTGTGATTCCATCCACAAATGACTTTCTGTGGGATGGGACGGCCTCTGTGCGATCATGGATGGGACATGAGCTTTGCAATCTGTGACCCTGGGCAACATCCTCACCCCTCATCCTGTGACCTTAATGAGCTGAGACTCTGTCTTCTCATCTGTGGAGTTGAGAATGTAAGCTCCGTGGGTTCACTGAAGGTACATGTAAATGAGAACGGCCCTCGTCCCTCAGTGGAAACCCCTGTCAAACGTGGTCTTAGCGTTAGAAGAGGGAGAGGGCCTTGAGACACCGAGCGTGTGCCTCACTGGAACCCAGATCTCTCAGTTTCACGCCTGGCCTCCCCGTGAAGTGTGACTTGGTGTCCCTCTCTCCACAGCCCAGCGTCTGGCCAGGTACCAGGAGGCAGACTCAGAGGAGGAGGAGGTGGTTCCTAGGGGGGGCTCGCTGCCCCCGCGAGGGGCCACTGCGGGCCACCCGAGCACCCGAGCCACCCACCAGAGCCAGAGCAGCAGGGCGCACCGGCGCATGGGCAGCCGCGCGGAGGCCCGACGCGTCAGCATGCTGACCGAGCTCACGGCCTTCAGCAGCCCCATGGTAAGTCCTCCTGCCCTCCCGTGACTGCCCCTCGTCACCAGAGGCATCTGCTTTTGCGTGTGGGGTTTCCTCTGTTTAGTTGGGGAGTGTTTTTCTGGCCAGTGTCTTCTCCCCACTCCACGGAATCTTTTCTGAAGCACTGACACAGCCGCCTTCTCAGGCTGGGAACCGCGAGTGACCACTAGGACGGAGGACGCAAAGGAAGTCCGTCCTGCCCTACGAGATGAATACAACAGGGCAAGATGACAGCTCTGAAAAAACCCAAGTTTAAGGAAGAGTTTGAATTAGATGAGCCCAAATCCATCCCTTGCCCAAACATTTATGGACCATTCTCTGGTAGGGAAATTTCCAGAAGTGCATGAGGGACAACCTCTGAAAGATCCTTTCAGTGGGGGAGAATCTGTTCTGCTCATGTATGGTGGCCTTATTCTTTCATGTTCTTGGAAACCTGTATAGAAGGTGCCATAGAGGTAACCTAGACTCATGGTCGCTGGTTGGTGGGTTTGCATGGGGTATGTGACAGGGAGCTCTCACCCCAGGCAGCAGGGAGACTGCTGGAAATCTCTCCCAGCCTTTCCTGATACCAATTTTGGAGTCAGGTCAGAAATATTTGAAATGTTCCCCAAAAGTCAGACACAACTTGTCACCTAAACACCAACTCTTTGACCTAGGTAGTTACTGATTTAGTGAAGAATCTCTGTGCATAGAAGCTTATTAGTGTGTCATTTACATCAATAAAACAGTGAAGAAATATACCCAGTGATAAAGGAATGGTCAAATAAATTATGTCTGTTTTGAAGCTGTTAAAAAGTGTTTTCAAAAGGCTGTTAAAGGCCTGGTAAAGTTGAGGCAATATAATGTTTTTGTAGAAATGGAAACTGCCATTTACATATAAAGTATTTTGATTAAAATGTGAATGTATAGAAAAAAGACAAAGGAAAAGCAGAGAAGCGTGTTTTTCAAAAAGTATATATTACTGTGAGGTGGTGTAATAGAGACCTGCTACATTTTCTCTGTGATTCTCTTATTTCTCCAAATCTTTCTGAGCAAGATATGTTACTGTGTAATATGTATTCTTGGAGGTGTTATTTTATAAACAGAACATATATACCTTCTTATATATAAAAATATATGCATTTCATTTCACTTACAGACTGTATATTCTTATACCATTAAGACGATATATAATTTGTTATTATAAAATGACAGGTCTGTGTGAGATGCAGGTCTGTTGACAGCTTCTGGTAAAATCGAGGTGCCCTAAACAGTCAAGCACCAAAAGAGCAGTGGGCCCGTCCCTGGGTCAGACTGACCCCTGGCCTCTGTGTCTCCTCAGGAGAAGGACGTAACGCCCGACCCAAAGCTGCTGGAGAAGGTGCGTGAGTGCGGCAGGTGCCTGGCCTCCGCGAGGCACCAGGAGCATCCTCTGGACCACCTCTCGCCCGAGCTGTCTGACATTTTCGACTTCTTCATTGCACTTACCATCTGCAACACAGTGGTGGTCACATCCCCGGATCAGCCACGACAAAAGGCAAGTTCTGGAGCTTCCGTCTTGGAAGCCCACAGAGGCCTGGGCCTGGATGTGGTGTCTGTCTGCCTGAGAGGGAGCCTGGGTCACTGTGCACCACTCTCAGCTTTTGGGGGTGCACTGAGGGCTTCAGACGGAGCCCACCAGCCCTGCAGCTCTGTGGGGACATGCCCAGACTGTGGTGGGTGGACGCCAGGGTTGTGGTCAAGCAGGAGAGGATGGCCAGCCAGAGATGGCTACCGAGCCTGGGGTGAGACGGGCACAGGGACTTGAGGCAGGGGGGCTGGGAGCTGACGCCTCTGTGCCGACCAGAGTCTCAGCGCACAGAGGACAGGCTGGGGCCCAGGGAGGAGCTGCCTGGACTTGCACCGTCACTGTAAGCCAGTCCCCTCCTGTGTCTCAGACTCCTCTTCTGGGGTGTGGGGGTGATGGTGGGATTTAGGAAAAGGTCTCAGATTAGGGTTTGGCACACAGGAGATATCTGTGATGCTAATAAAGGTTGTTAAAGCAGCGGCATTCAGAAAGTGGTTGAGAATCAGTGGCAAGTTACTTAAGGTGGTAGAAACATAACAACACCCAAGTTGGATTTTGTTTGGGTTAACATCAAGATTTTCTCCAAAGAGAGGAGTGTCTCATGTGTGAAAGGCGCCTCTTTAAGCCAAGCACTCCTCCAGGAGGGAGGGTGCACCTAAGCATGGCTGAGCAGGTACAACAAAACAGCTCTAAGTGGACACACGTGAAGGTTCTTGGGCGAGATGCACGCCGTAGGCCTGTCCCCTGACATCACCTCTGACTCTCCCAGGCCCCTTCCTTAGTCCAGCCCTGCCAGCAGGTTCTGCTGGTGAAGCCGCTGGGGGGTGACGAAGGGAGAACAGGGACCTCTTGCTTTTCTGTGGCGGTGGCAGCATGTTTGGCAGCAGTGGGACCCCTCCAGGCTCTTCTCACACCTCCCTCACCTGGGGAAGCCCCAGGGGCCCAGTGGGTCTCAAGCAAACGGGCTCTGCCACTGAGAGACCACAAGCTTGTGCCGCCAGCCCTGGACGGGGTGGCTTCCTGCTGGAGCTCAGCTCTCAGCAGCGTCCGCATCCCCCGGGGCCCTTCCACTACCCTCCTCAGCTCCTCTGGAGCACTGTGCTGAAGAGGCATCTGGTTTCCAGGCTAGACCCTACTTGACTGACCCAGGTGGTGTTGCAGTTACCAAATAAGTAAGAGAAACTCCAGCATGGCTGAACAGTGTTGTGCCCAGGGTCAGACACGCATGGGCTCCATGCAGGAAGCAGACTCCTCATACTGCATGTGAATATGTCTCTAGGAAAGATTCTTTGGGGTTTGGGAAATTTTGTGTAAACTTCAGTTTTTTATGGATGAAATTCCAAAAGAATGTATAAATTTTGTTAAATGATTTTTTTAATTGGAAAAAAGAAAGGCAAGGTCCATTCCAGGCAGTGGGAGGCCCACTTCTGGGAAGTTTCTGAAAAGCAAGGGAACTATCATAAGGGGACAGTCCCAAAGTCTAGTCTTGGGCATCAAGGGCCACCCAGTGCATACGCTACAGGCAGTCACATTCTGAAAGAATGCATGTGGCAGAAGCTGTGTTGAGGTGCCATGGAGAGCCAAGGGGTGGTCTCAAGGAAGACATGCTGGCTCTGGTTGCAGTTTTCAGAGGGAAATGGAAAATTCACGGTCAGCACCCCCTGGGGAAGTGGAGGGCAGCCCTGTGGGGGCTGGAGTGAGGCCTCTGGGGAGATGCCTCACCTACCTTCTGATTGCTGCCCTGCCAGGTGAGGGTGCGCTTCGAGCTCAAGTCCCCGGTGAAGACCATTGAAGATTTCCTCCGGAGGTTCACGCCCAGTCGCCTGACTTTGGGCGGCAGCAGCGTCGGGAGCGCGAGCGTGGCCGCCAAGTCCACGCCCAAAGCCAGTCTTCTGTCTACGCTGGCCAACGACGGCGCGCTACTCAGGCTGGAGGAGAGGCTGGGCGCCGGGCCCCCGCGCCTCGCCAGCAACGGCTACAGCAGCGCGGCAGACGGCTGGGCCGCAGAGCGATCCGCGACGGGGCCGGAGTCCAGGCCGGAGCTGCGCTACGAGGCCGAGAGTCCGGACGAGGCAGCGCTTGTGCACGCCGCCCGCGCCTACAGCTGCACCCTCGTGGGCCGGCTGCATGACCAGGTGTCGGTGGAGCTGCCCTACCTGGGCAGGCTCACCTTCGAGCTCCTGCACACGCTGGGCTTTGACTCCATCCGCAAGAGGATGTCGGTGGTGATCAGGCACCCCATCACGGACGAAATCAACGTGTACACCAAGGGCGCTGACTCGGTGGTCATGGACCTCCTGCTGCCCTGCTCCACAGGTACCTGCACCCCGTGGGCAGCAGCCCTTCTACACAGCGGAGCTTCGCCTCTCTGGGTGGCCTTTTCCTGCTCTCAAGGGTTTGGGCTCGAATGGAGGGTGGGGGAGGATCCAGCAGATGGGGAGCTTTGGAATCTGAACTTGCCTCAGAAGCTCTCTGAGGTCTGAAATTCATGTGGGTGAGGCCCTGCATCAGGTCTGACTGGGGATGAAGATTAAGAGCATTTAGACTAGAAGCCCCAAAAGGCTCCTTTCTGCCTCTCCTTGCCTGGGCCTGGGGCATCTGTGAGGCCCCGGCCATGACTTTTAGCCATCTGTGGAGTGACTTCAGCCCGCAGTGGGGGCTGCTGGCCTCTGGAAGACTTTGGGCCAATAAGCTCCATCTTGGCCTCTTTTGCACTAGTTTGACTGAGTCCAAGCTCTCTCTGCTCACCGCACGACAGGCCAGTGAATGCGAGAGAGGAGATGTGGAAGCAAGGAGTATGACTTTATTCAGAAAGCTGGCAGGCCAAGAAGATGGTAGATTAATGTCTCAAAATAACCATGTTGTTGGGGCCTGGATGCCAGGTTCTTTTGTACAACCAGAGAGAAGCAGTAAGGAACTAAAGTTGAAAGGCAGAGTAGAGAGAGAGGAGAAGAAGTGAAGTATAAAGGGCCATTAGTCTTGCAGAAAGTCTCTGAGAATGGCCAGTATCTGGGAAGGGATGTGTTAATCTCTTCTTCCTTGTGTCCATTCACCAGTGGACAGGGTCAGATTATCTCTCTTGAGCTGAACAAAGACACTTTAGTGTATCAGTCAGGCAGAGGGGCAGGATCCTCTGGAAGCAGGCCATTATGTATGATTTTAACAGCAAAAGCAACAAAAAGCAAGTCAAAGAAGTAGTTCCAGCATGAAGTTAGAATTGACTCTTCCCTGCAACACTAGACTTCATGTAACATTGAGGTTGAAAAAGAGTAGTTCAGAAACCACTATTATAGAAGGTGGAACTTTGTTTAGCAGATGACTTGCAGAGGAGCTTCGCAGACCTCTCCACGTGGTCCTGCAGCCCCAGTGTAGCCTTCCTCTGATGAGAAACAGAGCCTTCCATACATTGTACCATGGAGCAAACAGGTCAAATCATGGTGATGCCCAAACCGTGACATTGAAGGGAGCACCTGAAAAATAAGCAGTTTCTATGGATCTCTGCCTTCCTCTGGGAATTTCCAAGCAGCGTGCCCTTCACATAGGTTTGGATAGGTCATAGCTACATACAGATGCCAGGCAATTTAAGATTCCAAATGTTCAGAGCCCCCAGTGGTTTTTCAAGAAAAGGGATGGCTCTGAGGTGGTCCTGAAGTTATCAGTGACCCCTTGACATTGTGCATAAATCATTCAGCTTTCACCATGGGAGTGGGGTGGGTGGGGTATGGAGCAGAGCAGTCCTGTATAAGGCCAGGCTGCTCTACTTTGTGCAAATAATAAAGTGAGAGGGGGCATGTGAGTATCCAATACCTTCTTTAGAGAGCTCACAGCACTTTTACATAAAAGGCACACAGAGGCTCAGCTGACTATGGACGGGCACTGTGCCATATTTGCAGGATGTGGCTGCATCTCACCTGCCCTGGCAGTACATTGTGTGGGATCGGGTAGCAAGCAGGGACTCCACCCACCCGTTACCTACAGATCTCTGTTCAAATCCCAAGTCTACATTATGGGCTGGGGTGACCCTGGACATGTTCCTCTCCCTGTGCCTCTTTTCCCATCTGTACAAAGGAAATCAGGATGCTGACCTCCCAGGAACCCCCGTCCAGGCTCCAGCACAGTACGTGGTGCGTTCCAGGTACAAAGTATAAGCTGGATCCCTTCCCTTCTCTCTGGTTTGTTCTTCTTAAGATTCACTTACCTGAGGTTCAGTCCAGGTGTCACTTTGTATGGAGATGTTGTGATGACTCCACCCTCCTCCGAGGGCAGATGTAGAGGAGGAGGGATGGGCAAGGTGCGGCAGTCACCACTTCTCCCTGCTGGGCTGGGAGGCCTTCAGCCTGCACAGAAAGGTGTCAGAGTGGTGTGTAACCTCACCCCTGTCCAGGGCATCCTGGGTCCCTAGTGCCCACCCTGCCTTCTCTCACTCTAGTTTTGTTTGGACCACTGTACTAACAGCAGCGTCACAGCCCCTGCTCCTTCCCTGGTGTGCAAGCTTCCCCTCGCCCTTTGGACAGCTGAAGTACTTTGTTAGTGTTAATTCCAGAGCCTCTCGGTTAGACATGTCTTTGTTCAATTATAGTCAGAATCTGGAGTAATATCACAATAACAGGGGTAAATGGAGTTTACAGGAGTAAATAACAGGAGTTATTCAAGATTAATATGACATTCAATGTCATATTTCCAAGAAATTTATATTCCTAAGCAAAGCAATGTAAGGCAGTGTTTTCCTTTTTTCACTCTTTTTTCATTATTGCCCCCTTACAACCAGTCCATTCTGAAGGAGATTGGCCCTGGGATTTCTTTGGAAGGAATGATGCTAAAGCTGAAGCTCCAGTACTTTGGCCACCTCATGCGAAGAGCTGACTTATTGGAAAAGACTCTGATGCTGGGAGGGATTGGGGGCAGGAGGAGAAAGGGACGACAGAGGATGAGATGGCTGGATGGCATCACTGACTCGATGGGCGTGAGTCTGAGTGAACTCCGGGGGAGTTGGTGATGGACAGGGAGGCCTGGCGTGCTGCAATTCATGGGGTCGCAAAGAGTCGGACACGACTGAGCGACTGAACTGAACGGAACTGAACTGAACTGAAGGAGTCTTTTTAGATATTTTTTTTTCCAACTATTCCTCCATGACATTTTAATAAGGGACCAGTCTTTGGTCTGTTAAGGAGACTGTCTTCTCCATGGAGAGCATGGATTTAGAAGGTTAAGAGTGTTTCTCCCAGGTCCTATATCAGAGAGCTAACTGGGCTTGTAGTCAGCTTTCCCCAGGCAGGCAGATTCTCAACCACCAAACTGCCAGGGAAGTCCTAGATTTCTTTTCTTTTTTTTTTTTTTTCCAGTAGTTTTAAGTGTATTCATCCAACAATATCTTAGAGATCAGGAAACAAATGTAGTAGTAAAAGCAGTACTGAGTTTGAACACAAGCTTATAGGCAGTTAGAAACATTCCACATAGTTACAAGCAAGGGCAACCATGGCATGGATTCCTCAGAATATGTAGAATTATCTAGTTCTACATACTAGGTTTCTACATATCTAGGTTTTACCTGTCTGACAAGTTTCTGTCATTATTACAGCAAAAGTCTTCTCAATCACTGTATAAATTAGGACATTTATGTTGATCTACCTTGCACAGATCCTCAACTAATGAAACAAAATAAACCTCAGATGGTTTTAAAGGCAAGTCAAATAATATTTTTCATTGTGGAAAATATTATTGTATTCTGTGAATCAGTGCACAAACACTGCAAAATAATACTGTAAACCATAGACTATTACAATACTAGTCTTTTGAGAAATATTTCCGTAAATAGATCATGAAAGAACTTTAAGTTCAAGACACTTAAAGCATTTTCTTTAAAATGTTCTGCATATGCTTTTTCTATTATCAAGGCTTTATATGTAAAACGTCTGACTTTCAGAAATTCCAAAGGATTTCAGAAATTCCAGAGTAAACACCTTGTGTTTTTAGGATGATAAAATTTTTTTTCTATGTTATAAATTGATTACTCTTCATGAGGTTTTGTTATGTGAAATTCTCATTTCAACACGTGATATTAAAATAGCCAAAACTGTGACGAGTTTATTTTTATTTTTTTAATTTTAATTTTTTCTTAATGTATATATTTATTGAAATATAGTTGAATTACAGTGTTTCAAGTGCACGGCAAGGTGATTCAGTTATACATATACACATATATTACCTTTGAAATTATTTTCCATTATAGGTTATTATAAGATATTGACTAGAGTTCCCTGTGCTATAGAGTAAACCTTTGTTGCCTGTTGCATATCTATTTTTTTAAATTAGAAATCTAGCATTCTATCCATACTAAGTCAAACAAGTGGAATCAAACTGTCATACATTTTTTATTTAGGCAAAAATTTGAAGTTTTCTAAAATATGTATATTATACATATTATTTATATATATGTATACAAAAGCTTTTCTACTATGCCTGATAAAGGCTTGAAAAGAACCACAAAAAGAAGAAGAGATGGAGAAATTGGAAAACATAAACTAAATGAAATGGGGGCACTGAATATGAAATAGAAAAAGTAAAACAAACTGGATAAAAGTAAAATATCATCGTACAGCCAAGTTGTTTTTAAACATGACTGCTCACTGGAAATATATCTGGAGTTCTGGAGTGAAAAAAAAAAGCAATACCTGACCATTTGTATTTTTTGAAAAATTTCCAGATAATTCTGATATGCATCTGAATTTTAAAAAGTGGTTACATGTTTTTCTATTAAAGGATAATTTTGGTGATAGAGTTCTGTTATTTTTCTGTTGCCCAGTTATGATACAGTGGCGTAAAGTGAGACAGTTACTTGATCACAATAGTGGAAGATGTTTATCATTTATCACAATCCATAGCCAGACAAAAAATTTTTATTTTATTTTTTTCTTAATATATATATTTATTGAAATGATTGACTTAACAATATAAACTGATCAACTTAAAAATATAAAATAATTACAATCAAACAGAGTGATGTGATAAGTGCATGCATGTACATACAAATTTTCATCCGCCCAGCCGGTCTGTGTCTTTTGGTTGGGACATTTAATCCATTACATTTAAGATAATTTAATTTTAATAATTTAATATGTATAATCTTATTAGCATTTTATTAATTGTTTTGGGTTTATTTTGTTTAAGTCTTTTCCATGTCTTGTGTTCCCTGCCTAGAGAAGTTCCTTTAGCATTTGTTATAAAGCTGGTGCTCAATTCTCTTAACTTTTGCTTGTCTGGAAAGTTTTCAGTTTCTCCATCAAATCTGAACAAGTCTTGCTGGGTAGAGTATTCTTGGTTGTAGGTTCTTACCGTTCATCACTTTAAATATATGATGCCATTCCCTTCTGGCTTGTAGAGTTTCTGTTCAGAAATCATCTGGTATCTTGATGGGAGTTCCCTTGTATGTTATTTGTCATTTCTCCCCTATTGCATTTACTATTTTGTATTTGTCTTTAATTTTTGTCAGTTTGATTACTGTGTGTCTCGGTGTGTTCTTCCTTTGGTTCATCCTGCCTGGGACTCTCTGTGCTTCCTGGACTTGGTTGAGTGTTTCCTTTCCTATGTTAGGGACATTTTCAGCTATTACCTCTTCAAGTATTTTCTCAGGTCCTTTTTCTCTTCTCCTACTGGGACCCCTATACTGCAAATGCTGGCACATTTAATGCTGTCCCAGAGGTCTCTTAGGCGGTCTACATTTTTGTTTCATTCTTTGTCGNCCCGCAGTGGGGGCTGCTGGCCTCTGGAAGACTTTGGGCCAATAAGCTCCATCTTGGCCTCTTTTGCACTAGTTTGACTGAGTCCAAGCTCTCTCTGCTCACCGCACGACAGGCCAGTGAATGCGAGAGAGGAGATGTGGAAGCAAGGAGTATGACTTTATTCAGAAAGCTGGCAGGCCAAGAAGATGGTAGATTAATGTCTCAAAATAACCATGTTGTTGAGGCCTGGATGCCAGGTTCTTTTGTACAACCAGAGAGAAGCAGTAAGGAACTAAAGTTGAAAGGCAGAGTAGAGAGAGAGGAGAAGAAGTGAAGTATAAAGGGCCATTAGTCTTGCAGAAAGTCTCTGAGAATGGCCAGTATCTGGGAAGGGATGTGTTAATCTCTTCTTCCTTGTGTCCATTCACCAGTGGACAGGGTCAGATTATCTCTCTTGAGCTGAACAAAGACACTTTAGTGTATCAGTCAGGCAGAGGGGCAGGATCCTCTGGAAGCAGGCCATTATGTATGATTTTAACAGCAAAAGCAACAAAAAGCAAGTCAAAGAAGTAGTTCCAGCATGAAGTTAGAATTGACTCTTCCCTGCAACACTAGACTTCATGTAACATTGAGGTTGAAAAAGAGTAGTTCAGAAACCACTATTATAGAAGGTGGAACTTTGTTTAGCAGATGACTTGCAGAGGAGCTTCGCAGACCTCTCCACGTGGTCCTGCAGCCCCAGTGTAGCCTTCCTCTGATGAGAAACAGAGCCTTCCATACATTGTACCATGGAGCAAACAGGTCAAATCATGGTGATGCCCAAACCGTGACATTGAAGGGAGCACCTGAAAAATAAGCAGTTTCTATGGATCTCTGCCTTCCTCTGGGAATTTCCAAGCAGCGTGCCCTTCACATAGGTTTGGATAGGTCATAGCTACATACAGATGCCAGGCAATTTAAGATTCCAAATGTTCAGAGCCCCCAGTGGTTTTTCAAGAAAAGGGATGGCTCTGAGGTGGTCCTGAAGTTATCAGTGACCCCTTGACATTGTGCATAAATCATTCAGCTTTCACCATGGGAGTGGGGTGGGTGGGGTATGGAGCAGAGCAGTCCTGTATAAGGCCAGGCTGCTCTACTTTGTGCAAATAATAAAGTGAGAGGGGGCATGTGAGTATCCAATACCTTCTTTAGAGAGCTCACAGCACTTTTACATAAAAGGCACACAGAGGCTCAGCTGACTATGGACGGGCACTGTGCCATATTTGCAGGATGTGGCTGCATCTCACCTGCCCTGGCAGTACATTGTGTGGGATCGGGTAGCAAGCAGGGACTCCACCCACCCGTTACCTACAGATCTCTGTTCAAATCCCAAGTCTACATTATGGGCTGGGGTGACCCTGGACATGTTCCTCTCCCTGTGCCTCTTTTCCCATCTGTACAAAGGAAATCAGGATGCTGACCTCCCAGGAACCCCCGTCCAGGCTCCAGCACAGTACGTGGTGCGTTCCAGGTACAAAGTATAAGCTGGATCCCTTCCCTTCTCTCTGGTTTGTTCTTCTTAAGATTCACTTACCTGAGGTTCAGTCCAGGTGTCACTTTGTATGGAGATGTTGTGATGACTCCACCCTCCTCCGAGGGCAGATGTAGAGGAGGAGGGATGGGCAAGGTGCGGCAGTCACCACTTCTCCCTGCTGGGCTGGGAGGCCTTCAGCCTGCACAGAAAGGTGTCAGAGTGGTGTGTAACCTCACCCCTGTCCAGGGCATCCTGGGTCCCTAGTGCCCACCCTGCCTTCTCTCACTCTAGTTTTGTTTGGACCACTGTACTAACAGCAGCGTCACAGCCCCTGCTCCTTCCCTGGTGTGCAAGCTTCCCCTCGCCCTTTGGACAGCTGAAGTACTTTGTTAGTGTTAATTCCAGAGCCTCTCGGTTAGACATGTCTTTGTTCAATTATAGTCAGAATCTGGAGTAATATCACAATAACAGGGGTAAATGGAGTTTACAGGAGTAAATAACAGGAGTTATTCAAGATTAATATGACATTCAATGTCATATTTCCAAGAAATTTATATTCCTAAGCAAAGCAATGTAAGGCAGTGTTTTCCTTTTTTCACTCTTTTTTCATTATTGCCCCCTTACAACCAGTCCATTCTGAAGGAGATTGGCCCTGGGATTTCTTTGGAAGGAATGATGCTAAAGCTGAAGCTCCAGTACTTTGGCCACCTCATGCGAAGAGCTGACTTATTGGAAAAGACTCTGATGCTGGGAGGGATTGGGGGCAGGAGGAGAAAGGGACGACAGAGGATGAGATGGCTGGATGGCATCACTGACTCGATGGGCGTGAGTCTGAGTGAACTCCGGGGGAGTTGGTGATGGACAGGGAGGCCTGGCGTGCTGCAATTCATGGGGTCGCAAAGAGTCGGACACGACTGAGCGACTGAACTGAACGGAACTGAACTGAACTGAAGGAGTCTTTTTAGATATTTTTTTTTCCAACTATTCCTCCATGACATTTTAATAAGGGACAGGTCTTTGGTCTGTTAAGGAGACTGTCTTCTCCATGGAGAGCATGGATTTAGAAGGTTAAGAGTGTTTCTCCCAGGTCCTATATCAGAGAGCTAACTGGGCTTGTAGTCAGCTTTCCCCAGGCAGGCAGATTCTCAACCACCAAACTGCCAGGGAAGTCCTAGATTTCTTTTCTTTTTTTTTTTTTTTCCAGTAGTTTTAAGTGTATTCATCCAACAATATCTTAGAGATCAGGAAACAAATGTAGTAGTAAAAGCAGTACTGAGTTTGAACACAAGCTTATAGGCAGTTAGAAACATTCCACATAGTTACAAGCAAGGGCAACCATGGCATGGATTCCTCAGAATATGTAGAATTATCTAGTTCTACATACTAGGTTTCTACATATCTAGGTTTTACCTGTCTGACAAGTTTCTGTCATTATTACAGCAAAAGTCTTCTCAATCACTGTATAAATTAGGACATTTATGTTGATCTACCTTGCACAGATCCTCAACTAATGAAACAAAATAAACCTCAGATGGTTTTAAAGGCAAGTCAAATAATATTTTTCATTGTGGAAAATATTATTGTATTCTGTGAATCAGTGCACAAACACTGCAAAATAATACTGTAAACCATAGACTATTACAATACTAGTCTTTTGAGAAATATTTCCGTAAATAGATCATGAAAGAACTTTAAGTTCAAGACACTTAAAGCATTTTCTTTAAAATGTTCTGCATATGCTTTTTCTATTATCAAGGCTTTATATGTAAAACGTCTGACTTTCAGAAATTCCAAAGGATTTCAGAAATTCCAGAGTAAACACCTTGTGTTTTTAGGATGATAAAATTTTTTTTCTATGTTATAAATTGATTACTCTTCATGAGGTTTTGTTATGTGAAATTCTCATTTCAACACGTGATATTAAAATAGCCAAAACTGTGACGAGTTTATTTTTATTTTTTTAATTTTAATTTTTTCTTAATGTATATATTTATTGAAATATAGTTGAATTACAGTGTTTCAAGTGCACGGCAAGGTGATTCAGTTATACATATACACATATATTACCTTTGAAATTATTTTCCATTATAGGTTATTATAAGATATTGACTAGAGTTCCCTGTGCTATAGAGTAAACCTTTGTTGCCTGTTGCATATCTATTTTTTTAAATTAGAAATCTAGCATTCTATCCATACTAAGTCAAACAAGTGGAATCAAACTGTCATACATTTTTTATTTAGGCAAAAATTTGAAGTTTTCTAAAATATGTATATTATACATATTATTTATATATATGTATACAAAAGCTTTTCTACTATGCCTGATAAAGGCTTGAAAAGAACCACAAAAAGAAGAAGAGATGGAGAAATTGGAAAACATAAACTAAATGAAATGGGGGCACTGAATATGAAATAGAAAAAGTAAAACAAACTGGATAAAAGTAAAATATCATCGTACAGCCAAGTTGTTTTTAAACATGACTGCTCACTGGAAATATATCTGGAGTTCTGGAGTGAAAAAAAAAAGCAATACCTGACCATTTGTATTTTTTGAAAAATTTCCAGATAATTCTGATATGCATCTGAATTTTAAAAAGTGGTTACATGTTTTTCTATTAAAGGATAATTTTGGTGATAGAGTTCTGTTATTTTTCTGTTGCCCAGTTATGATACAGTGGCGTAAAGTGAGACAGTTACTTGATCACAATAGTGGAAGATGTTTATCATTTATCACAATCCATAGCCAGACAAAAAATTTTTATTTTATTTTTTTCTTAATATATATATTTATTGAAATGATTGACTTAACAATATAAACTGATCAACTTAAAAATATAAAATAATTACAATCAAACAGAGTGATGTGATAAGTGCATGCATGTACATACAAATTTTCATCCGCCCAGCCGGTCTGTGTCTTTTGGTTGGGACATTTAATCCATTACATTTAAGATAATTTAATTTTAATAATTTAATATGTATAATCTTATTAGCATTTTATTAATTGTTTTGGGTTTATTTTGTTTAAGTCTTTTCCATGTCTTGTGTTCCCTGCCTAGAGAAGTTCCTTTAGCATTTGTTATAAAGCTGGTGCTCAATTCTCTTAACTTTTGCTTGTCTGGAAAGTTTTCAGTTTCTCCATCAAATCTGAACAAGTCTTGCTGGGTAGAGTATTCTTGGTTGTAGGTTCTTACCGTTCATCACTTTAAATATATGATGCCATTCCCTTCTGGCTTGTAGAGTTTCTGTTCAGAAATCATCTGGTATCTTGATGGGAGTTCCCTTGTATGTTATTTGTCATTTCTCCCCTATTGCATTTACTATTTTGTATTTGTCTTTAATTTTTGTCAGTTTGATTACTGTGTGTCTCGGTGTGTTCCTCCTTTGGTTCATCCTGCCTGGGACTCTCTGTGCTTCCTGGACTTGGTTGAGTGTTTCCTTTCCTATGTTAGGGACATTTTCAGCTATTACCTCTTCAAGTATTTTCTCAGGTCCTTTTTCTCTTCTCCTACTGGGACCCCTATACTGCAAATGCTGGCACATTTAATGCTGTCCCAGAGGTCTCTTAGGCGGTCTACATTTTTGTTTCATTCTTTGTCGGGGTCCAGCCCTGGTGGATCCAGGGAATTCGAAGGGTGGATGGAGTCGGCGAGGAGAGATTTATTTAATTAGAAATATAAGAGTAGATTAGAAAAGAATAGTGTAGTAAGAAAATCAGTGGAGAAAAGAGGCTGTATAACTTGATTTACATGGAGAACTAATAAAACCTTGAGACAAGAGGTTTGCACCATCTATGTCAGGCCACCAGCGACCATTTGAATAATGAAGGGTGCCCTGCCTTGGGCTCCCTCTCACGTGGGTCTTAGAAGCCAAGGCAAGTAAGTAGACATGGTGAGCCTCCACGCCCCAGATGGGAATTCAGCCAGAAAGTAGTGTAAAGAAGACACGAGGGGACCAAGCTGCTTCGGTAAGCGAGGCCCAATCACTTTATTTTTTAAAGGACTTTTATACCTTTCCTACAAATGATGTTGTGTACATTATCTTCTGGCCTTGAAGGCCTGTGAACATCTTACTTTTGATAAAGGCTGCTCAACCAGAAAACTTATTTTCCCTTGAAGTGTTTTTTCTTTATATTTCTAATCTATGTCCGCCTCAGAAAGTATCAAACAAAGTTACATTTTCATGAAGCAAAGGTACAGTAAGTTACAACAAAGAAAGAACCAATTAGCTCAAAAGTCTGATGTGGTCAGTTTCAAGGCTACTAGTTTGTTTTTCTTACATTTTAACTATGTTAACAAATGTACTTCCAGGTGCACAGTGGATAAGAGATATGGGAACTTAGCAACAAGCATTGGCTCAACAGTGAAATCTTACACCAGCACTACTCTAATAACTTTTAACTCTTTGAAAAGCTCTGTGTTTTAGGCTTCCCGTGCCTCTCACAGTTAGGGGGCTGTAGACAATCACATGCGTAGTTGTAATCTGGATAAGGCAAGTTACAGAGCCATCAGAGGGGTTTTTGGATTGAAACACTCTTATTATGCCCAGGAGACTTATTATCTAAAAGCTCTAAATTAACTTTTCCTAAAAAAGCTGGTGGCGGGACAGCCCCCTGTTTATGTCAAAAGAGTAGGTGAAAAGCATAAAATAGTAAAGCAGGCAGACTCTGATTTTGGGGGGATAGATGCTCGAGAAAATTCAGCGAGGCTCCCTTAAGGCCCGACTCGCCTTTGCCTTTCGGACCCCTTAACCTCATGACCTTTGCCACCGGCGAGGCTCCTCGTGCTGGCTCCCGGCGATTCTTTTTTCTATATTCTGTTCTGTGACTGATTTCCACAATTCTGTCCTCCAGGTCATTTTCCCATTCTTCTGCCTCTTATTCTGCTCTTGATTCCTTCTAGTGGATTATTCATCCCTGCTTATATGTTCTTTGGTTCTTCTAGGTGTTTGGTAAACATTTCTTCCATCTGCTCCGATCTTTGTCTCCATCGTTTTCCCGAGATCCTGCATCATCTTTACTATCATTACTCTGAATTCTTTTTCTGGAAGGTTGCCTATCTCCACTTTATTTAGTTGTTTTTCCGGGGTTTTATCTTGTCTCTTCATCTGGGATATAACTCTCTGCTTTTTCATGCGGATTAACTTTCTGTGATGTGGTTTTTGTTTCAGTTACTGTGGTTCTGTGCTTCTTGCTTCTTCTGTCTGCCCTCTGATGGAGGAGGCTGAGGCTTGTGTGAGCTTCCTGGTGGGAGAGACTGGTGGTGGGAAAAACTGGGTCTTGCTCTGGTGGGCAGGTCCTTGCTCTAAGCTGCGATCCAATTATCTGGTAATGGATGGGGTTTCACTCCCTCCCTGGTAGTTGTTTGGCCTGAGGTCACCCAGCCCTCTTTACGGGCTCCATGGTAGGGTTAACGGAGAACTCCAAGAGGGTTTACGCCAAGGGGGCCCTTCCTGGGCTGATGTTGCTAGTGCCCCCAGCCCTGTGGGGAGCCCCTGCTGACTCATGCCTCCACAGGAGACCCTCCAACACTAGCAGGTAGTTTTGGTTCAGTCCCCTTTGGGGTCACTGCTCCTTTCCCCTGTGTCTTGGTGCATGCAAGATTCTGCTTGTGCCCTCTAAGACTGGAGTCTCCGTTTCTCCCAGTCCTGTGCAAATCCTATAGTCAAATCCCGCTGGCCTCCGAGGTCAGATTCCATGGGGATCCCCAGTCCCTTTGTCAGATCCCCAGGCTAGGAAACCTGATGGGAGGTTCAGAACCTTCACAGCAGTGAGAGAACTTCTATGGTATTATTGTTCTCTAGTTTGTGGGTCACCCGTATGGCAGGTATGGGATTTGATTTTATTGTGATTGTGCCCCTCCTCCCATCTCACTGCAGCTTCTTCTTTGTCTTTGGATGTGGAGTATCTTTTTTTTAGTGGGTTCTAGCATGGCACCCCACTCCAGTACTCTTGCCTGAAAAATCCCATGGATGGAGGAGCCTGGTGGGCTGCAGTCCATGGGGTCACTAAGAGTGGGACACGACTGAGCGACTTCAGTTTTGCTTTTCACTTTCGTGCATTGGAGAAGGAAATGGCAACCCACTCCAGTGTTTTTGCCTGGAGAATCCCAGGGACAGGGGAGCCTGGTGGGCTGCCGTCTATGGGGTCGCACAGAGTCGGACACGACTGACGTGACTTAGCAGCAGCAGCAGCAGCAGCATCCTCCTGTCAGTGGTTGTTCAATAGCTAGTTGCAATTTGGGTGCTCTCACAGGAGGAGATGAGCGCACATCCTTCTACTCTGCCATCTTGAACCAGAAGTTTGACAAAGTTCTTTTTAAAGTAACATCTAACTTTAAGTTTTATATTGAACATATATACTATTGACGTGTAGTAAAACCAGGTGCTTGCTAAATCTAGTGGTGCCTATGTTGTCTGGGCACCTTTTACTGGAGGTTGTTGGAGAAAATCGTAATGAAAGGTAGCTCCTGTGATATTCCTGCCTAATTAACTGGAACAAAATTCTGGCCAGCATTCCAGTTGCAGCCAGCTACAGTGAGACAGAATGGGGAGGGCCACTGACTCCGAAACACACTCATACTTTTATCACAAAAAAACTAAAGCGTCTTCTGACTTCTCACTAACAATTATTAACCTGAGAACACATTGGAGTTAAGAAGGTATATGTCACTTTGCCATAGATTCCACAGTGGTAAGGCTCAGGGTTAGCACTTCTGCAGTCTGGTAATAGACAGGTCTGTTCTGCACCTGAATCTACAGAAAACAGGAAGAGGTGAGTGTCTGGAAATCTCTTACTAGCTGATAACTAATTTCATACCTTTTTCAAAATTATGGTTAAAGAAAACAACATAACATTCGTTTTCCATCTTAACCAGTTTTGAGTGTACGGTTCAGTAGTGTTGAGCAATATTCACACTGGTGTGCAGCAGATCTCCAGGAATTTCCATCTTGTAAAACTGAAGCTCTGTATAGAGCTTCCTTCCTCCCCTCCTCCCCCAGCCCCTGGCAACCAGCTTTCTCTCTGAGCATGTCTCTCTGAGCATGGTTGCTTTGTGTTGTGTTAGTTGTTCAGTCCTGTCCAACTCTTTGCACCCCCATGGATAGTAGCCTACCAGTCTCCTCTGTTAGTGAGATTCTCCAGGCAAGAATACTGGAGTGGGCTGCCATTCAGACTTGAAAATGCAGCTCTTTTTTCTCCCTGGATGGGAAAAGTTCCCAACTAGACCCTGTTGGTGCTGAGCCCTCAGCTGTGGAAACCTGCAGTGACCATCACTGCAGACTGATTTCAGCAGGCCCAGCGTCTGAGGAAACCAGGGCATTCCACTGGGCTCTGTTGTTCTCACTCATTTTTTTTTTCTTCTCCTATTTCCAACTTAGATGATGCCAGAGGAAGGCATCAAATGAAAATCCGCAGCAAGACCCAGAATTACCTCAATTTGTATGCGGTGGAGGGCCTGCGCACCTTGTGCATTGCCAAGAGGGTGAGTAGGCAGCTCCATGGAGGGGCAGAGCCAGCAGCGGGGCGCGGCCCATGCGCTCATCAGTGGGTCTTACCCAGGTTCTGAGTAAGGAAGAGTATGCCTGTTGGCTGCAGAGCCACTTGGAAGCAGAATCCGCTGTGGACAACCGGGAGGAGCTCCTCTTTCAGTCCGCCATTCGCCTGGAGACCAATCTGCATTTGTTGGGTAATTATGTCCTTGAGCCGGCCGGTGTCCTGTAGGGCGGGGTGGAGTTTGCAGCATCCCGGGCAGAGGGGTACCCTGGCTCTAGCCTGCAACAGCTCTGCACACACTGATCTTCGTTAATTACCCCTCTGGCCTGGCACTGGGCTTCCCTTGTGGCCCAGCAGTAAAAAATCTACCTACAGTGCAGGAGACTTCGGTTGGATCTGTGGGTCTAGAAGATCCCCTGGAGAAGGAAGTGACAACCCGCTTCAGTATTCTTACCTGGGAAATCACATGGACAGAGGAGCCTGGCGGGCTATAGTCCAGAGGGCTGCAACAGAGTCAGACATGACTTAGTGACTAAACAACAAAACAGCCGGTCTGACACTCGCACACCCCCCGGGCGGGGCTGTGCACCATTGAACAGTCTCCTCTCTGGTCAGTTTTGGGGTCATTCCCTGTGCCACCCTTCTGGGTACCACGTCAGACTTTCCTCCCTAAAATCCTGCTTTCCCACCAAAAATAGAGATAAGAAGCAAGGTTTCTCAACAACTGATGCTTAAAATGGTCTCTCCATCCCAGGAACAGTCAGAAACTGTTGGACTCATACAGGGCTGCCTTTTATGCATAAAAATCAACTCTCTCATATCTTTTAATATAAAGGCACTAATCCCATTCATGAGGGCTCACTCTCATGACCTAATTGCCTCCCAAAGGCCCCAGCTGCTAATGCCATTACCCTGGGGATTAGGACACCAATGGACTATGGACTTCTAGGAGGGACACAAACATTTTAGTCCATAGCAGCATCCCAGCACAGGGAACAGCATGCATGAAAGAGAAAGGCAAGGCTCACAAGGAGGCCTCGGGCAGTGCTGCACTTCTAAAAGAAAGATGGAGACCATCTCACCAAGCTGCAAGCAGGAAAACCAGGCTGGCCTAGAGGACACTTTTCTGCACTAACTGGTGTATGTTTCCTAAAATACTGAGACTTGCATGTGAAAAATCTGCTCCTTAATTTTTATGTTTGTGGAAAAAGCATCAGGATAATGTTGCTTTCAAGAAATAATGGGCCTCTGTGGTCTGTTTCAACAGCTAATGGTAAACACCATTGAGAGCCATCACTGTGGGCTCATTTACCAGCTTTCTGCAGTATGGATAAGCTTGAAAACTTTTCATCCCTCGGGGTATGGTCTTTGTCACCATCTCCCCACAAGCTTTATTTCCAATCTATCTGTAAAGTTAAAAGTTCACTGCACGTTAGGAAGCCTTGGAGGTGTTCTGTTCAATGTCCAGAGAGTTAATGTTTAGTGATCCTAGCTGTCCCTATTGTATGGAGTCGAGAGCTGGTANTGATGGATAATTGCTTTACAGAACTTTGCTGTTTTCTGTCAAACCTCAACATGAATCAGCCATAAGTATACACATATCCCCTCCCTTTTGAGCATTCCTCCCATCTCTCTCCCCTCTAGGTTGATACAGAGCCCCTGTTTGAGTTTCCTGAGACATACAGTAAATTCCTGTTGGCTATCTATTTTACATACTGTAATGTACATTTCCATGTTACTCTTGCCATATATCTCACCCTCTCCTCCACTCTCCCCATGTCTATAAGTCTATTCTCTACATCTGTTTCTCCATCTTTGCCCTATAAATAAATTCTTCAGAACTATTTTTCTAGATTCCACATATGTGCATTAGAATATGATATTTATCTTTCTCTTTCTGACTCACTTCACTCTGTATAATAGGTTCTAAGTTCATGCACCTCATCAGAACTGACTCAAACATGTTCCTTTTTGTGGCTGAGTAATATTCCATTGTGTAGAATGTGCTTTTTATAATTTTTATTCTTTTATATTCATTTTATTATAAGTTTTTTAATTTTAGTTGGAGGCTAATTACTTTACAATATTGTATTGGTTTTGCCATACATCAGCATGAATCCACCATGGGTACACACGTGTTCCCCATCCTGAACCCTCCTCCCTCCTCCCTCCCCATCCCATCCCTCTGGGTCATCCCAGTACACCAGCCCCAAGCATCCTGTAGCATGCATCGAACCTGGACTGGTGATTCATTTCACATATGATATTATAAATGTTTCAATACCATTCTCCCAAATCTTCCCACCCTTGCCCTCTCCCACAGAGTCCAAAAGACTGTTCTATACATCTGTGTNTCCCTCTGGATCATCCCATTGCACCAGCCCCAAGCATCCTGTATCATGCATCGAACCTGGACTGGTGATTCATTTCACATATGATGTTATAAATGTTTCAACACCATTGTTCCAAATCTTCCCACCCTTGCCCTCTCCCACAGAGTCCAAAAGACTGTTGTATACATCTGTGTCTCTTTTGCTGCCTTGCATACAGGGTTATCATTACCATCTTTCTAAATTCCATATTTATGCGTTAGTATACTATATTGGTGTTTTTCTTTCTGGCTTACTTCACTCTGTATAATAGGCTCTGGTTCCATCCACCTCATTAGAACTGATTCAGATGTATTCTTTTTAATGGCTGAGTAATACTCCATTGTGTATATGTACCACAGCTTTCTTATTCNTTACCATCTTTCTAAATTCCATATTTATGCATTAGTATACTGTATTGGTGTTTTTCTTTCTGGCTTACTTCACTCTGTATAATAGGCTCCAGTTCCATCCACCTCATTAGAACTGATTCAGATGTATTCTTTTTAATGGCTGAGTAATACTCCATTGTGTATATGTACCACAGCTTTCTTATTTTAATGACCCAGGCTGTGGTCTTTCTTGGTGAATGTTCATATGCACATGGAAAGAATGTATGTTCTGTAATGTTATTGGCTGGTGGATCAATAAGCTCCTGTTGAGAGATGGTACTTCTTCTGTAATAAGAACTGGAAAATGTCTTATGCCTCAAATCCAGCCTCCTGCCTGTTTTTATGGTGTTGTATTTGAACACAGCCTTCTCTGTGTTTTTATATACAGTCTTAGGCTGTGTTCATGCTATAATGGCAGTGTTGAGTAGTTGTCACAGAGACTGAATGACCTGAAAAGCCTGAAATAATTTATCCTGTCCCTAAATAGTCACTCCATATATTTTATTATTTTTTTAAATATAAATTTATTTATTTTAATTGGAGGTAATTACTTTACAATATTGTATTGGTTTTGCCACACATCAACATAAATCCGCCACAGGTGTACACATGTTCCCCATCCTGAACCCCACCCTCCCCACTCCCCGTACCATCCCCTGGGTCGTCTCAGTGCACCAGCCCCAAGCCAG
>SJYA01002565.1:0-18790 GCA_006410615.1 Neotragus moschatus | reverse complement strand
GTTCGATGCACTCCATATATTTCGATTTCTGTTTGCATGGCACACTTTGTTTGACCTTTTAGTTTTTAATCTACCTGTAGCATTATATTTGAAATGAAGCATTGTAATGTAACGTAATGTGACATTACATTTGGGCAGTAAGTCATGTTTTCATATATCAGACAATTCCTTTTAACTGGTATGCTTAGATCATTTACATTTATTCTAATTATCAGTGTTTGGATGCAAGTCTACTATTTTATCTTTTGTTTTATTATTCTGTTTTTTATTTTTCCATTCCTTTTTCTACCTTCTTTTGAGCTATTTGAACATTTTTTTAGTATTCCATTTTAATTTATCATATGTTTTGACATCACTTAGCCTTTTCAGTGTATTTGCTAGCCTTATACTGTGCATATTGGAGAAGGAAATGGCAGCCCACTCCAGTGTTCTTGCCTGGAGAATCCCAGGGACAGGGGAGCTTGGTGGGGCTGCAGTCTGTGGGGTCGCACAGAGTCAGACATGACTGAAGCGACTTAGCAGCAGCAGCAGCATCCTGTGCATATGTAAGTTGTCAATCTACTTCATTCCAGTCAGTGGAATGAAGAAATCTTATCACTCCATGTTTCCCTCAAGTCGTCCCCCTAATGTTGTAGGTATCTTATATATTACAGTTGCATATATTGAAATCCTCATCTATACTTTTTCCTTTCAGTCTAAAAGCATATTTTAAAGACATCAAGAGGAAAAGAATGGTCTGTTTACTTACGTTAGATTATATTTACTTAAATTATATTTACAATTTTTGCTGCTCTTCTTACATTTCCATTGTTTCAAGTTTCCTTGTGGCACAATTCCCCTTTCCTAGGGAGAACTTCTATTTTTTTTATTTTGTACTGGGGTACAGCTGATTAATAAACAATGTGATAGTTTCAGGTGAACAGCAAAGGGACTCAGCTGTAGATATACACACATCCATTCTCCCCAAATGCCCCTCCCATCCAAGCTGTCACATAACATTGCCCAGAGTTCCATATGCTATACAATAAGTCCTTGTCGGTTATCCATTTTAAATACAGCAGTGTGTTCAAGCCCATCCCAAACTCCCTAACTTTATCTGTTTTGTAGAGTCGGTCCACTGATGGCAGATCCTCCTGCTTTTCTTCAACAGAGAAGGTCTTATTTCACCACGGTACCTAGTGAGAAATCAGCAGTCATTTGAATCATAGCTAATGAATCATTATCTGGCTGCTTTCCAGTGTTTTTCTTTAGTTTTAGGCAGCTTCATTATGATATGTTTGGGCATGGATTTCTTTCAACTTATACTCTGGTATTTGCTAAGCTTCTTGAATCTTTGGGGCTATGTCTCTCACGAGATTTATGAAGTTTTCAGCCATTATTTCATCAAATGCTTTTTCTGCAGTTCCCTTTCTCCTCTTCTTCTCAAAGACTGATGACATGTCTTTCAATGTTTTCTCAAGGGTCCCACAGGCACTCTCCAGTTTTTAATTTTTTTCCTCTCATTCAAATTGGATAATTTCTCTTGTCTTTGAGGTCACTGGCTTTTGCTTCTGTTATTTCTATTTCGCCATTGAGCTCACTCAGTGGGTTTTCTAAATAAACTTTTTATATAGGATGGTTTTAAATTTACCAAAAGAATTGTGAAGATAGTACTGTTTCACCTACACCTAATTTTGCCTATTATTAACATCTTTGCAGTTAATAAATGGCTATTGGTATACAGTTGCTCCTAAAATAATCTTCATCTTATTGTCCTTTGTATTTTCCAGAATCTCATTCAGGACCCACATTACATTTAGTTGTCATGTCTCCTCAGGTTCTTACTGGCTACAACAGTTGCTCAGGCTTTCTTTTGGATGACCTTGACCATTTTGAGAATAGATAAAGTTAGATGTTTTGTAGAATGTCTTATATGGGAAATTGTCTGATGTCTCTCTCTTGAATGAAGTTATGAGCTTTGGGGAAGAAGACCACAGACAAAAGGTCATTTTCATCACTTCGTCACCTCATGTCGAGAGCATCTTCTATCAACATGGCGTATTACTGAGGATGATAATTTTGTCGGGTTTTTCCACCATAAGCTAATCTTTTCACCTATTTCACACTGTCCTCTTTGAAAGAAAGTCATTGTGCGTAGCTCACACTTACAGAATGTGAGGTTATAATACCCCTCCTTGAGCACAGAGAAATTACATAAATTATTTATGGAATCCAATGATGGATGCATAAGTGGAATCCAGTGAGCTTTACATTTTGATTAATGTGCTTTGGGGGTTCTGAAATTTGTATTTAATTATTCTTTATATCTTATGTTTTTTGCTGAGACTTTCTGTTCATTTCTAGAATTATTTCTTACTTCTTGGAATACTTTTTAATGACTGTTTCATAGTCTCTTTCAGATAATTCCAGTATATATGTCATCTTGGCATTGACTTTGGTAGATTTTCCTTTTCCACAGCACTGAGAATTTCCTAGCTCCTTATCTGCTGATAAATTTGGAGTTGCATTGTGGGTATTTTAAATGGCACTCTGAAAGTGAAAGTGACGGTCGCTCAGTCGTGTCTGACTCTTTGCGACCCCATGGACTGTACAGCCCATGGAATTCTCCAGGCCAGAATACTGGAGTGGGTAGCCTTTCCCTTCTCCAGGGGATCTTCCAAACCCAGTAATTAAACCAGAGTCTCCTGCACTGAAGGCAGATTCTTTACCAGCTGAGCCACAAGGGAAGCCCAAGAATACGGGAGTAGTAGCCTATCCCTTCTCCAGCGGATCTTCCTAACCCAGGAATCGAACAGGGATCTCCTGCATTGCAGGCGGATTCCTTACCAACTGAGCTATCAGGGAAGCCCCAAATGGCCTTCTGGTCACTTTAAATTCCATGGAGAGTGTATTTTTTTAAGGCAGGTAGTCAGTCCTCTTGGGTGCAGGCTGCCGGCTCCAAACAGCCGTGGGGCATGGGGTTCGTTGTCACTTTTGTTTAGCCTTTGCCAAGCTGTTAGAATCTGTCTCATATTTTTGCCCAGCTCCCCACTCCTAACAATGTTCCACTACTTCCTGATTCTCTGGGACTCCCTCTGGCTGAAAGGTGAGTGTTTCAGTTGCCTTGATCTGCTTTGTGTCTTGGCACTGATTTCCGGGGCCGAGGTGGTGGCCGGACAGACAGAAGGAGGGCAGCGGCCGCCTTGCCGTCCGGGCTGTAGTTGGTCTGAGAGGAGGGACACCTCCCTCGGAGTCCCCTGCGACAGGCTGCCCTGCCACCATGGCTGTTCCTGCCGCTGCCCTGGACCAGAGTCACCTAGCGTTGGGTTCAAGAGAATCGAGGAAAATAAATAAAAATGGGGTTTCCTCCCTCTGCCCTGAGCATGGAAAGTTCTCTTTTCTGGTTTTCAAGCAAGAAGTAGAGGTCTTCTCCTCGCAGTGGAGCTTTCTTATCCCACTTCCAGCTTCTGTCTAGACGTCCGAGTGCTTAGAGTACCAGTCTCCTTCCCTAGCCTGACTGCTGCCGTTTACTCAGAGTCTTCAGCGCTACTCCGTGACTCTGTCCGGGTGCCACCACGGGCTTCCAGGTTGAGGGCAGGATCCACTCGTTTCGTCCTGCCTTGCCAGGGCTTTGTGCTAGGACCTGAGCGTCTGTAGCGGTCCTGCAGTGGGGTCTCGCCTTCTCCGTAAAGCCTCCCCGGGCACCGCCACCCCCAGCCCCACCCTAGAGCAAGGCTCCCCACTCCCCGTATCTGGCACACTGCGCATTCTGCTCAGTGACTTGCTGTGGTCGTGGGGTTATGTGTGTGTCCCGCTTCTTGGCCCATCACCCAAAGTTAATGGCTGCAGCTTTTCAGGCTTCTGTTCTCCGTCTCACCCACTTTTCTCAATATAAAACGTTCTCAGTAAGTGCTTACTGGAAACACCTGATTCCCACAGTGCCATGTGGGAAGCTGCTCACTAACCTGGGGCTCTCTGTCCATGGAGGAGCAGGAACCAGTGGAGTTCCTGGAGTGTATTCATTCTTAGAAACACTTGTCCCTCCCATGCTTCTGTGCCGTGACCCTGCAGTCTCCCCAGGAAGTTTCCCTATCCTTTCTGGGACTCAGATACAGCTTTGGAAGGGTACTGCCAATTCAAAGCCTCAGAAATTAGGCTTTTTTTTTTCCTGGTCAACTGGAGAGCTTAAAGAGACTCTGATTACACTTCTTTTGAAGCTAATCACAGCAGAAGCTCTTCTTGGTGTAGGTCTAGGAAACAAGAAGTTCTGAGTAAGGGCCTCTGCTGAGGACCATGGGGAAGTGCCTGGAAAGCTCCCACGGTCTGACCCGCCAGCAGTTCCACCACAGTCTGGCCAGGCCTCCCAAAGTGAAGATGCTCTGTGCTAAGCTCTGCGCGGTATAATGGAATCAAATAGAATCTTAATAGGAACCCTAAACCCACCCAGACTCTTTCAACCTGTAAGTTGACCACTTCCCCTGACTTCCCAGGTGCAGGAGGGTGCCCTTCTGGGCCAGGGCTGCAGCCTAGGTCCCGGCAGAGTCTCAGATGTGTCGCTGCGGTGATGTGGATGAGTGACCCATGAATTCCGCTTCTGTCCACTTCAGGAGGCGTGTGAGGCCCTGCTGGACCAGTGCCTGCGCTACGTGCAGTCCTGCAGCCCTCAGAGGACCGCTGGTAGCCTCAGCGTGGGCTTTGCCCCGCTCTGTCCACCCTCCGAAGCCACCACCTCTGGCCCCAGCCTTGTGATCGATGGGAGAAGTCTGGCCTACGCCCTCCAGAAGAACCTGGAGGACAAATTCCTCTTCCTCGCTAAGCAGTGCCGGTCTGTCCTTTGCTGTCGCTCAACCCCCCTGCAGAAGAGCATGGTGGTGAAACTGGTCAGGAGCAAGCTCAAGGCCATGACCCTGGCCATAGGCAAGTATCCAGGCCAGACAGCCTCCTCCTGCGCAGCTGCCTCCTCTTAAAGCATCTTGCATTTCCTACCCCTTCCATACTGTACTCCAGGGTGGGAAAACACTTTCTTGCTCTTTTTCCTATTTATAAAATCACACTCAGTGCAATAAAATTGGCAGTCTGTTCCAAATATAAAGCTTGGATTTGAAAGCCACAAAATACACTAGCAACAGATATAGCTACATATTATGAAGTCAATAATTCAGTGTCAAATTAAAAAGTTAGAGCTTCTCACTGTCTCCAGGGAGACAGGAGAGTCCTGTCCTACGGCTTTGGTCTCAGCAGAGGCCTGCACTCTAAGCCTGACCCCAGGCCAACTTAGGAAGAAGGCCCTTTGTAGGTGCTTCTGATGGCCGTGAGCCACCTGGGGTCCAACTTCATCATGTTTCGGGACCCAGAGACTCCATGGGGATCGGAATTCCCATCACTTCCTGTCTGCTGAACTTTGTTTCAAGTGTTAGTCACTCAGTTGTGTCCGACTCTTTGTGACTACATGGACTGTAGCCCGCCAGTGGACAGGCTCCTCTGTCCATGAGATTCTCCAGGCAAGAGTACTGGANCTTCATCATGCTTCGGGACCCAGAGACTCCATGGGGATCGGAATTCCCATCACTTCCTGTCTGCTGAACTTTGTTTCAAGTGTTAGTCACTCAGTTGTGTCCGACTCTTTGTGACTACATGGACTGTAGCCCGCCAGTGGACAGGCTCCTCTGTCCATGAGATTCTCCAGGCAAGAGTACTGGAGTGGGTTGTCATTTCCTTCTCCAGGGGATCTTCCCCACCCAGGCATTGAACCCAGGTCTCCTGCATTGGCAGGCTGATTCTTTACCATCTGAGCCACCTGGGAGATGATTTTGTTTCAAGACCAGCATCTAATTTTAAAACATTCCTTCTAACCTCTGAATAGTTGCTGAATTTTCCATCATTTCCTTAAGGACTGTGTGTCTGATGGTGGCTTTTCCAGGCAGACTGCTGGCCTGGCGAGCCTCCTGGGCTCCTCTCCAGTCTGCACCCGCACCCACCTGTCTCCGCACCCACTCTGATTCAAGTCCAGTCTCCAGGGGGGTTCAGGGACGTGGCAGCCCCACCTGCTGGGGAGAGCTGGGAGAGACTGCAGGTAGCCTAGGAAAAGGGGTGGTCCCCAGGATTCCCTGATATCAGATAGTTTGGTCTTCGTGCATATAGAATGCACACCTATGTGAGAGCTTGCTCTGAAATAAAGCTTCCTCACCAATCAGTAATAATTACCATATTTTCTACAGAAGGTCTGTGGTAGCACCCTCCTTGGTGATATAGGAATTGCCACCCTGTCACCTCATCAGGACAGTTGAGGCTGCTGATGGCCTTAGCATGGTTGTCATGGAGACAGACCTGCACATCCGCAGGGTAACTGCTGAGCGGGGTGAGTGTGTGTTCACTCACAGCCCCCTGGTTCCAGCTGAGATAAGACCGACAGCTCTTCTAGGATGGCCCCTCTTCGGGGAGGCTGTCTCAGAACCACCTTTGCCCTCATGTGCCCAGACAGGCCTTTAGGTCTCTCTGAGCAGGTGTTGGAGGCAGAAGGTGAGGAGTTTGAGTCCGGGTCTGCACCCTCACTGGTGACTTTACTCCTCTGTGCTCCAGCCTCAGCCGTAACAGGAGGTCAGTGTCCCCCAGTGGGCTGGGTGTGAGACCCTGAACATGATACAGCACATTCTCTATGCCTGGTCAGGGCCCGGCTCACTCAGCCACCGCATCACTGGTGTGTGGCATTCACTTAGGAAACTGGGGAAAGAAAAAGGCTGGTTAGAAAGAAAAAACAGAATCTCAAAAGGGAAAGGAAAGGTAAAGACCCATCAACTTGTAGCTCATTTCTTTCTATGAGTTAAGGCATGAGTGTGACCTAGACCTGGGCATCTAGCAGTTAATAATCCCAAGAGCATCATTGCCCACACATCTCATTTTGAATGGGACATTCTGGAAAGAGCTGTAGAGGTTATTGCTTCACAGAATTTCAGTTGGACAAATACTGACTTATTCTCCAGGTTGGGCCCTGTGCAGTAAAGAACAGAGGAATTGCAGACGAAAGAAATCCATCTGAGTCACTCTGATTTTATATACCTATACTTCTTACGTGTTTGAAATGGGGGAGGTATTCTGTGATGTGGGCTCTTCTGCCGCCCTGTTCCAGGAACAGTCACTCTCACTGAATGATAATGACTTTAAGTCTCCGGTTGTCTTTCCCCAAAGATGTTGAGAGCTCTGACCCTGTGCTCCTACACGCTTTCTATCAGCAATTTGACTAAATACATAGATGGTTTCCTTAATTACATGCTTAGAGAGCCCAAGGGTGGGCACAGTAACTAACAAGCTAGCCACACTTGAGTGTGCAAACGGAGTTGCACAGTTTGCTGGGCAGAATTTAACCTCCTTTGTTCAGTTTAGAAAACCACTCAGAGGAGTATGAATGGAAGTAGCCTTGACTGCCGTGTGGCAAAGCCTAGAGTGGGTCAGGAAGTAACAGTGAAGGTGGACATACTGTTCTGTGCTAGATGCCCCTGAAGGGCTCTCCTGGTATCTGAGCCAGTAGCTTGGAACGTGTCTTAACTGGAAAAGGGCACTGGCCGCTGCTTTCTCAGATTCTTCCTGGTTTGGCTGGTGGGTCCAAGCCTCCCACCAGGTTTGTTCTGGCTGCATAACCCGGCTCCCCTGGGGCAGGGGCTGCACTGCCTCTTCCTCACTCCTCCCTGGGACCCTCCACAGTTCCCAGCTCACACCAGAGTCCTGGGAAGATCCACCAAGCCTGTTTAATCATGTCCATCTCAGCTCATGATTCTCCCTGCCTGTGCTGTTCTAGGAGACGGCGCCAATGACGTCAGCATGATCCAGGTGGCAGATGTGGGCGTGGGAATCTCAGGCCAGGAGGGCATGCAGGTAAGGACAGGGGGCTGTCCTGGGCAGCCAAAGGGCTCCCACTGTGAGCTGCACTGGCCTCCCTGTGAGCCGTCCTGCAGAGCTGAAGGCTTGGGTCTTGATACAGCTGGTGCTCGCCTGCTGCTAAGCCGGCAGTAGACCAGGTGGCAGGCAGCTCTTCATGTTAGTGAAGCCGTGCAGTGAATATGCCTGTAAGTCTGTTTCTGTGGAAAGGTGGCATGGAGTGGGTTGTCTCTGCAAGGCATTTTTTTATTGCTCCTGAACATCAGTGATACCATGGGCTTTGCTATGGGACTATTGTGTCTTGGTGTCACCATGAAGATGGAGGAAAGCTGTCCTCACTCATGTGAAAATTCATCTCTGTGTTTTTCATTTGCCACTGTGTTGGTTCTCCACACGTGACCCAGATGATGAATACATGGGTTCATTATAAATGTTCTTCTTTGGGATGTAGCAGTTCTACATTTGATTAAGTTTGAATCCCAGCATTTTTAACTTGGTGGAGACTTTTGGGAACGGTCTATCCAGTTGTCGGCTTTTAAAAATCAAGATGTTCACTCTTTGGTCATCGGTTGTTCATTGATGTGTTCACCCTGTAACTAGCTTTTGAGCACACATATGTGCCATGCTTGTGCAGGTTCATTGATTTTCTCACTTGACACTGAAATCACAGTTTGATGGAAAGTCCTGAGCCAGAAGCACAGTTGCTCCATCCCAGGCTCATCCTCAGCACATAACTCTCCTCCTGTGCCTTGTCTGACCTGGGTTATGTTACTGTACATGTTTTCTTCCTCCATAAAACGGAAAATGGAACCCATTGCCCCTGCTCCCAGTGACATCACATGCTGCTGCTGCTAAGTCGCCTCAGTCGTGTCCGACTCTGTGTGACCCCATAGACGGCAGCCCACCAGGCTCCTCCATCCCTGGGATTCTCCAGGCAAGAACACTGGAGTGGGTTGCCAATTCCTTCTCCAAGGCATGAAAGTAAAAAGTGAAAGTGAAGTCACTCAGTCGTGTCCAACTCCTAGCGACCCCATGGATTGCAGCCTACAAGGCTCCTCCGTCCATGGGGTTTTCCAGGCAAAAGTACTGGAGTGGGTTGCCATTGCCTTCTCTGTGACATCACATGGGGGAGCTCAAAACTGTCTATTGAATGAATGAGAAAAATAGTTAATTCCATCTGATTTTTTCAGTATGGCCTCCTTTGCACTCATTTCCTAGAATGAAAGCCTACCCAGGGCAGTGCTGGTAAACCACATGTGCAGAGAAATGCAGCCAGTGAATCCACTTTGTATCAGGGTCTCTAAGAGTGAGCATGCTGGTGAGGAAGGACATGAGCTGTGTCCACTGCAGGGCCTCGGGGCAGGAGCCAGAGGATTCAGTGAGCCATGGAGGAGGTGTGGGGATCAGCCAGACTGTAGGGGCATTACTGAGGCTCGGCTTTGATTGGACATGACTTCTGCATGGAGTGTTACTGGATGCTTCCATATTTATTTGAAGCTCTCCTTCTTTATTGAGGGCACATTATGTAAACTGACGGTAAGACTCGACACTTTCTCCTGCTGTTCTAAGGCCTCAGGTTCCCCAGGGGAATGTGGCCTCGTTTGCTTGTTAGTCCAGTAAGCAAGGGGACGTTGTGCAGATCTCCCTGGAAGACACACTGTGCGGGCGCTGTGGCTGTAGGGACCCGAGGAATCCAAGCTGAGTGTCTGAGGACAAGTGATGGTAGTGGCGGCTCCCCAGCTCAGCCACGCTGGAAAGGGTGTCCCAGGCAGGGGAACAGAAAGGACCAAGGAGATTCTGTCACTCTGAGACACCCAGTCTTTGAGGAGTCATCTAGTCGACCATGTTTGTTGAGCACCCCATGGGTCAAGTGCCGACTGGGAACCGGGGCCGTGGGTGATCACAGCGTCTACCGAGCAGGGTCTCATGGAATATTCAGAAAGGGATGGTAGAGAAGTATTCTAACTTACACTCGGGGTCATAACTGAGTTGTCAGGAGCGCTGTGAAAGAGCAACACGAGCTTCCCTGCTGAGGATGTGATGGGAGGCTCTGCCCAGCTGGGAACACTGGGGAGGCCACCATGATTGGGGGAGCGAGTGATGTGTTCGGGGTGTGGAGGCGGGAAGCTGGGCCGAAGGGTGGAGGAAAGGCCAGCAGGGCCTGGAAGGAGGGGCATACCTGCGGTTCTCAAGGTCGGGGCTGCTTCCCAAACACCCCCGGGGCTTCTCCTTAACTCTGACTCAGCGTCAGCCCTTCAGTGTTTAGGACATTGAAGGCAGGGACCACGTTTGATGGTATCTGTCTCCAAGTCTCTGTCTGGAAACCAGAGGGTCTTAACAACTTGATTTTTAAGAGGATGAATTGTGGAATAAACGAAGGAAGAGAAGGTACACAAAACCCTTAAGGCCCCCACATGTTGACAGGAAGAGGGGTAAAGATACTGTTTACTTTCAGATCCTTACTTTGGGATTCAGAAAGCAGACATCCTAAGGCTTCATTCTTTTCTGTCATGTGTAATGATGTTACTCTGTTTCACAAATGGGACAGTATCATCACCTGCTCTTGTCTAAGTTACATTTGAGGGAAGCCTGTAAAATTTGAAAAGCAGACTTAAACGTTTGTGTGGAACAACCTTTCGAAGATAAGCAAAAATGTATCTTTGACATTTTCATGGATTTTCCCCCAAAATAATGAAATTCATTCCCAAATAATGATGTATTCCAAGTTATTGTGGACACAGACGTTGTCATTAGGATGGCGCTGTCTGGCCCAGTTAGTTTAATTGTGTAGAATGTGGCGCTCAGTGAGGTAAAGGCAGCTTCCTCCCCCGGGCTCTTTCCTGTCTGCAGAGGAAGCCTGCCGTCCATCCCACGGTCCTTTCAGGCCGAGTCCAGTGCCCTGCATTGGGCATCCTGAGCCTGGGCTGGTTGGCGGGCAGGACATCCATGGGCCTGGCCTTGCTTATCATCCATGGCTCCTGGGGAGAATGACCCAGAGGACACCTCTCAGGACAGCTGTCTGTCTGTCCCTGAGGCATACCTAAGGGGCAGCTTTGGTTCATCTTTGGGTTGGGATCCTAATATGATTTGGATGAATAAAACATCAGTGAGGGGGAAAAAGCAGGGAAACTTCATACATCTCCATATTTTTTTTAGTTTGCTTAAAAAAAAAAAAAAGTATGGGAAAGAAAAAGCAAAAACTTTACAAATCCATCTAACATATATTTGAAATCTTAAAAGTGTCCTCTAGAGCAGAATCCCTAAACTAGAGTGTGGTCGATGTTGGATTTTTCTTAAATGCAAGCGTTCATCCTGGAGACAATGGTAACAGCCAGTTCAGACTGGATTTCTGCATCCCCATTGCGCCTTGTGTTTTGGGGGGAGTTGAGATGGACCTCAGGCACAGTGAAGCAGCACCAACAACTGGCGCTCTCTCCCTCTCAAGGCAGTGATGGCCAGCGACTTCGCCGTGCCCAAGTTCCGATACCTCGAGAGGCTCTTGATCGTTCACGGACATTGGTGCTATTCCCGGCTTGCCAACATGGTGCTGTACTTCTTCTACAAAAACACAGTATGTATTTGATACCAGTGTCAAGGATTTTTGACGTGAACTCCGTGAGATCCACAGGACTGTTAACTGAACGTGGTCTGCAGGCCCTCCCACAGCGTCCCGTTGGTTCCACCCCACTTGGCTTCTGTGGATTTTTCCCAGGCCTGGTCTGCCCTTGCACCCTCAGTCTCAGAAGTCTTAACTCACTTGCCGCTGTGAGCATGGAAACAGGTGGATCCAAGGAGGAAGTCCACTCGCACCGTTATCATAGGTAGAGTGACCGTGGGGTCCAGGGGTTTACATGAAGTCCTCAGTGAGTGAGTGATCGAGGCTCCTTTCTGCCTCCGCCCAGCTGACTCCAGTTTCCAGGCCCTTTACTGCTCTGTCCCTGTCTGTCTCAGGAGTGGTCTCTTGAGGTGCCCAGACAGGATGCTCTGATCGGTGCTCTCTCAGAGCACATGGGCTCCTCTGAAGAGTGGAAGTGTGCTTGGCTGTCCTGGGTCAGCATGAGAGGACTCGGCCGGGCTGTGACCCTGATGATAAGCAGGCTGTTGAGATTGCCCGCGGCTTTGAGAAGCCTTTCCTCATCCCCCTGGCCGCCATGAGTAGACATACGCCTGTGGCTGCATCGTTTCTCCTGTGTTCATTCATCAGCCACAGGCGTCATCACGTTTCACCATAGTTTCCTATTCAGGAAACTTCCGCACCAGACACTGACACTCCTGCAACTCTGCTAGACTGCTACCCACCTAGCCCACTGCACCGTCTCAATAAATGCATAAATAAAATACTTGTGCTTATAAATCTAGGATTACAGAACCAGTCAGTGAGGTAGTGAAATGGTAAAAATTTTATTGTGAGCTAACCTGATTTCATAGCAGTTTGTTTATTCAGATACAAATGGACTTTGATATAGCAATTATGACATTGAAGCTTTGGGCCCAGACTTAATGAAGTAGAAATAAATGGCAAAAATCACGCCCACCCTGGGCCAGCAGGAGGGGTCTGCCATGCTCTGCTGGTAGGTAGACCCCCCCTGGGGCCCACTCATTCGGTACTCAACCTTTCAGTTAGGCTGTGCACAGTCCTGCTTGGCTCAGGACAGTTCTATTTCTTCAGGGACTCTGATTCAGGGCCCTGGTCTATTTCCTGCTGACCCTAACATTTAATTCTTAGCTCCTTCACTACTGTGTCCTTGGCAGACAGCTGTGTGGCAGTAATAGCCTCCAGGATGGACCACATGGCCATCTCAGGACCCTACCCTACTTGTGAGGTATAGACACTCTGCTAAGAACTTGCTGGATTGCTGCTTGTTCTTCTTGCCTCTGATAGGAGGCAAGGAGACAAAGTAAGTAAACTCTTGGGGTAGCTGACTCTTCAGACTAGTCCCGTAGATCTGCCCTGCTGGATCCATAGCTCCAAAGTCAAGAGCATGTCTAATTTAATGGGTTAGGTCCTGGAAGTTAATTCAGATTGGGTTCTGCCTGGGACTCAGTCCATGCAGAGCTGTGCTGTCCCTGACCTCGTCAGATCCCCTTGCTACTGACTGCCTGGCACTGCCTCCCCAGCACCACCCCCTCCTCGCACAGAGTTGCAAACCGAGAGGCTCCCAGCTCCCAAAGGGGTAGGTGGTGCTTTGAGTAAAGGTGAGTGGGGCTGGGCAGGCTGGAATCCCGGCCCCATTTCTCCCAGTCATTAGCTGTGCAATCTGGAGCAAGTTATTTGCCTCCTTTGGATTTTGTTTTCTTTATCTGAAAACAAAATAGAACATAGGAATTGGACTCTGCTCTCTGTAATTCCTAACAAAAACTTCTCAGACTGAGGGGGAGGCATTCAGTATTTCAGTTGCAGAGGAAACGCAGAGTGGCCACCGGGACGGACAGTGCCTCCTGTCTCCCGCAGCGAATCTGCCCACGGGAAGGGGGCAAGGAAGGAGAAGGGGCCTCTTCTGATTCTGTGTCAGATGCAAGGCCTCTGTGAACAGGCACTTAATCTACTTGAGAAGTTCAGAAATAACCACTCTGCCTCCCAAATTGAGAAATTCATTTGTTTTCAGAATAAGTTCACCTGCCTTCCAGTAAGGAGGAGAGAAGGAAAGTTTCCATAGCAACAGTGCTTTGAGAAGGCTTTGGGTAGTACATGAAAAAAAAAAATCTCAATTATCTAAGTACTTTTTCTCCTCTTTGACTCCACTTGCTTACTGATGAGTCACTAGACTGCACCTGAGGAGACAGAAGAGCCATAAGCAGGTGTGGGTGTGAAAAAGGGAAGAAAGTTAGTGAAGAAGCCAAGTTTGTCCATTTTCAGGGTGGCGGGGAAGAGTTGCATTAGGGCAAAGACTGAAACAAGGTTTGGAAGACCTGGATCACTAGAGGTGTTACCAGTCTCGACTGTCTTTTTCTCCTGATCATTGGAACAAGCCATTTTTTTCGGTCAAGAAACGTCTCTGAGCTCTAGTTCAAGGAGGTTAAGTGACTGCCTCAAGGTCAGAAATGTACAGCAGCAGCTCCAGAACCCACCCCAGGCCACTGTCTGCGGCCTCCCGCAGAGAATTTTCTTCCTCCGTGGCTCCTCCAGGCCACGACCCCCGGGTGGCTGATCAAGGTGGGTTTGTTACAAATTCAGTGAGCACTGTCCAGTCATTTGACCCCTTGGACCTTAGTTTCCTTTCCTCTAAATGAGGCGAGCACGCCGGCCCTGCTTGAGCTTCAGACGAAGGAAATAGCTGTTCTGACAGCAACAGCCACAGATGACACTGATGAGCGTCTCAGCTTGTAGGGAGCTCTTGTGAGCGCTTCAGAGTGCATTAGTCATGAATTCTCACCACAGCCCACAGCTGAGTGCCACTGGTGTGCCCATGCCATGGACAAGGTCACTGGGGCAGAGAGTGGCTAAATTATCTGTGCCAGTTTGCATAGCTAGTAAGTGTCGGAATGCCTTGCAGTCGCTAGGCTGCCAGCCCCTGCCCCACCCTGCCACCCCCCGTATGGCATCAGGATGTTCAGTGACCAAGCAATAGTGGGAAGAGGCTCACCCAGGTCCTCACGCTGGGCGTGGGAGGAGGTTCCTCCATCTCTCTGGACCTGGCTTTCCTGTTTGGGATAGCTGTAGGGACCAGCAGGAATGCCTGTAGCTCACCCAGACAGCAGAGCACCTGACGGAGGCCAGGGCTCAAAGTCGTGATTACCACCCTGCTTGTGTGTGCGTCCCCCCCTTAGTGGAGTCAGTAACTGTACACTGTTCCTCATTAAAGAGAGGAAGGCAGCATCCAGGGTGTGGTCCCAGAGGAGCACAAGGAAAGAAGCGTGGCAGTGGGGGATGTACCCAGCTGGCCCTCTTGACGTGAACCACCCTAGACCCCGCCAAAGCGTTATTTTGTTTTCTTATGGTCTGCGGCCATTTGGCCACAAGACTGCGTTCCTCCGAGGGCTGTTGGTGGGAATCCCCAGCTGCTGTTGCTGCCCTTCGGATGCTGGAGGGCTGCAGGAGGGGAGGGAAAGATGGGACCAAGGTGAGAGCCATCTCTGGAGACAGTCTCCACGCACAGATTCAGTCTTTCCAGCCAGACTCTGCGAGCCTCTTGGCCGCCTGGGACAGGGGTCTGCGAGACGGTGGCCCGCGGGGCGGCTCTCGGCCCCTGGGATGGGAATCCACGGGCAGCTGAGAATCGCCATCGCACCCTTCCTTTAACCACAGATGTTCGTCGGCCTCCTCTTCTGGTTCCAGTTCTACTGTGGCTTCTCTGCGTCCGCCATGATTGACCAGTGGTACCTGATCTTCTTTAACCTGCTCTTCTCGTCGCTCCCCCAGCTCGTGACTGGGGTGCTGGACAAGGACGTGACGGCCGACGTGCTGCTCGCCGAGCCGCAGCTCTACCGGAGTGGCCAGAACATGGAGGTGAGCCCCGGCCCATGCTGCCCTTCCCGTGGATACCCTGGGCAGACAGAGCAGGGGAGATACTGTATGAGATCACTCAGATGTGGAATCCACCTCTTAAAAATGCTACAAATGCAGTTAGTTACAAAGCAGATTCACTGGTTTTGAAAACAAACTTTTGTTACCAAAGGAGAAATATGGCATGGAGGGGTAAATTTGGAGCTTGGGACCTTAACATACACACAGTACTATATATAAAACAGATCACCAGCAAGGGGCTACTGTGTAGCACAGGGAATTCTACTTGGTGTTCTGTAATAACCTATGGGGGTGAAGAATCTGAAGAAGAATGTGTGTGTGTGTGTGTGTGTGTGTGTGTGTGTGTGTGTGTGTATAAAACAGAATTACTTTGCTGTACGCCTGAAACTAACACAACATTGTGCAACACTGTACAACTATACTCCAATAAAATTTTAAAAATAAAATCTCAAAAAAAAAGGACACTGGAAGAGTTAAAACTCTAGAATCTGACCAGTGGGAGGAAAACAATGAATTCTGTCTACTTGACTACAATGGATTTAAGTAGAAAGAGTTGATTGGTTGTGATGGTATCAGGGGTGTATGTATGGGCCCAAACTCATCAAAATGTTTACATTAAAAGTGTGTGTAGTTTCTGTATATCAATTTACCTAAAGCTTAAAAAAAGAAAGAAAAGACTTTTAAAACTATGCATGCATGTGTGCTAAGTTGCTATAGTCGTGTCTGACTCTTTGCAACATTATGGGCTATATAACCTGCAAAGGTCTACAGGATTCTGTCGCTGGATTCTTCAGGCAAAATACTGGCATGGGTTGCTATGCCCTCTTCCAAGGACTCTTCCCTCACCCAGGATCGAACCCACAGCTCTGTGTCTCCTGCACTGGCAGGCGGGTTCTTTACCGCTAGAGCCAGCTGGGAAGCTCTTTTGAAAGTATACCAAGGTGAAAACTGTCTTTACACTAAGAAGTTCCAGGAGCCCAAGGAAAGCCCATTTGGAATCCAAGTCAAGGACATGTGGGATGACTGTAGGAAGAGCAGGGATTTTTCTAAAATATCCCCCAAAGAAATGTGATTTCCTTTGAATAGGGATTAATGAGAAGATAAACCCATAGGGAAACCCTGGGAAAACCAAGTGAACACCAACAGATAATGTAAATACATGTTTCCGTCAATATACTGCATAGACTGGCATGCTGACTCCCAGCTGTCCCTGCTGGTGAGTAAAGAAAGCCACGTCAGTGCTTCTCTTGGGCTGATTGGAATTATACATGTGCCCAGGGAATAGAGCCCCGCATCTCCCACAGTGGTCTATAAATAATTCAGAGCTGATTTACTGAAGCACTGACTTCCCACCAGGCTTCCCAGGTGGTGCAGTGGTAAAGAATCCACCTGCCAATGCAGGAAACACAGGAGATAAGGGTTCAATCCCTGGGTGGAAAAGATCCCCTAGAGTAGGAACTGGCAACCCTCTCCAGGATTCTTGCCTGGAAAATTCCCTGGACAGAGGAGCCCGGAAGTCTGCGGTTCGTGGGATGGCAAAGAGTCAGACACAGCTGAACTACTGACTTCCCATGGGCAGCCTGGGATGGGGGCTACTAAGGGTCAAGTAGATGAGGGTCTCTGCTCGTTACCTGGAGGTGCTCCTGTACTCAGCCAGATCTCACCTCCTGGGTGAGTTTGTTCTGGGGACTCACAGGAAGGGGGTGCCTTTCCTCAGTGCTCGGTAAACTCTCGTCTCTTCTGCTCTGAATGTCCTGTGGGCCAGTGCTTGCTCAGAACTCAGCAGGGTCAGATACAGACTTGAGCACCCAGACAAGGAAGACTTGATTAGCCCGTTTCAAAGTCATTTTTGTCTTTTCTATGCAGCTAATTGATTTTAACATTAGGAGACATCCGTGATTTATTAAAATAATTTTTAAGAAACATTCTAGGGGGTCCGCCAACAGAGGGAAGCAAAGCCCTGACAAAGTAGAAGGACTCAGGTTGGAGAGGCTGCCAGAATTTCATGCTCTAGTCCCTGGCTAGGGAAACTCCTTGTGGGATTTTAGAATGCATTTCCTCTTTTTCCTGTTGTAACGGGCCTTGCAGACCCAGATGCTGTCAGTGACTGACTCAGCCTCAAGGGCCCTTGTGGAGCCTTTCCATAGTGTTTTTCCACCAGGCCCCAGCCCCTGGGACCTCCCTCTCCAAGACCTGAGTTAGCAAGAGTCCCTGGGGTGCCCGGCTTGTGCCTTCATGGCCCCTAGGGGAGACTGGAAAACCGTGTGGAGAGAGGAGGCCTTCCCTGTAATCCCTGTGCTTGTTCTTGTGTCTCAGGAATACCGGCCTCGCACGTTCTGGCTGAACATGGCCGATGCTGCCTTCCAGAGCCTCGTGTGCTTTTTCATTCCGTACCTGGTAAGTTGGCCCCTGGCCAGGCCTTTCCCACCAGCTCCATCCGGGGACACGCAGACAGATGACCCCGCTGTCTTTCAGGCCTACTACGACTCCGACACAGACATCTTCACCTGGGGCACCCCCATCACTGCTGTCGCCCTGTTCACGTTCCTCCTCCACCTGGGCATCGAGACCAAGACCTGGGTGAGAACCGTGGGACTGACCCAGAAGGGGGCTGGTCCGTGAGCCCTCACTGATGTGCCCAGTCTGTGAGCTTGAGCAGGGTTTTGCGAAGCCAGGCTGTCTGTGATGAGAACAAACCAGGTTCCCTGGCTGGCCACATGGACCCCAGCCTGGTGGGGGGCAGCTCCAGCCCAAGCCTGTGCCTGTCCTGGGCAGCTCTGGGCTCCTGCCCGCCCAAGCCCCTCCACCCAGCTCTGCTTAACCCTCCTTCCCCTGGCCCTTAGCTTCCATCACCCAGCCTGTATTCACGCTGACCCACCCTGTTCCCACTGTGCCCTCTGAGAACACTGCACCTGCTCTAGGAAGACCAGTACACTTTTGTTGAAACAGAAGCCCTGTTTTTCTCTTTACCCCTCAGACCTGGCTCAACTGGACGGCTTGTGGCTTCAGTATCGTTTTATTTTTCACCGTGGCGTTGATTTACAATGCTTCTTGCTCAACGTGCTACCCTCCCTCCAACCCCTACTGGACTATGCAGACACTAATGGGCGACCCCGTGTTTTACTCCATTTGTCTGCTAGCGCCTGTGGCTGCTCTGCTGCCCAGGTAAGTGTCTGGGACAGTGGCCTTCAGGTCCCACATGGGCTTGGAAAACACTGTCTTTGCTGTGCACCTGCACCATTCGAGTTTCAGAAGCTCAAAGGCTTCGCGGTAGCTGTAGCTGACTGTGTTCTGTATGTTCTTTGCAGGTTGTTTTTCAAAGCTCTGCAGGGGACCCTTTTCCCTACCCCACTGCAGCTGGGACGCCAGTTAGCCAAGCGGTCCCCTGGGAAATTCAGGACTCCCAGAGACACCCGTGCTCAGGGCCACATCCCAGGAGAAGCAAGAACCAAGCCACCGGGACAGAGAAGCATC
>SJYA01002564.1:3176-28877 GCA_006410615.1 Neotragus moschatus | reverse complement strand
GACTCTGATGCTGGGAGGGATTGGGGGCAGGAGGAGAAGGGGACGACAGAGGATAAGATGACTGGATGGTATGACCAACTCGATGGACATGAGTTTGAGTGATCTCCGGGAGATGGTGAAGGACATGGAGGCCGGTGTGCTGCAATTCATGGGGTTGCAAAAAGTCAGACACGACTGAGCGACTGAACTGAAACCTCGTATCCCTCCTCCAGTAGCTGCAAGGTTGCTGGCTTTGACAGCTTCTGTGGTTGTAAGGCAGCTTGTTTTCACATTTACTGCCCAGCTACGTGGTGGGAGATAGGTTTAGCTTACATCACAAAATGTAAAGCCCAGCTGCTCTTATATGTTTTCAGCAGTTTTTCCTGCATAAATCCTCCTCAGTTCAATACAAAACTGGTTAATTTCAAGAGTTCTTTTAAAGGTTGATTTTGACAATTTTTGTCAATGTGTTCATCACTTCTTTGGAGAGATACATTTGCAAAACTCCTCAATTTACCACTACAGAAGTAAAATTTTAATTTGTTAAATTGTAAGAGAATAGACCCACAAAGAGCATGTGTTTTACTTAATAGAAGTTTATTGAGTGGCTGGTATTTGCTGGGCACTGGGTTAGATCCTAGAGACTTAAATATGAGACAGAAATAACACTTGCTCTCAGATGTTCACCATTTACAAAGAAAATGGACATATGGATGGAGATAGACGAGCTGAGGAATTCTGAAGGTCCTCTCCTTCAGAACTAAAGGAGCAACAGTTTGGCTAGGGAATGGAGTAAAGGGACTAACAAGTCCACTTCTATCTCCATTTTGTGCAAGCTAGACAATAAGAACTATTCTCTTGGGACACTATGAGTCAATTTGCATATGGAACTTTGCACACTTTTTTTTAAAATTTTTTCATTTTATTTCTCTTTATTTCCATCTAGAGGATAACAAAATTCTTAAAATTAAAAAGTCTACAAAAGAACCAGTAGGTGCAGAAAAAAGATTTATTTCATTGCTAGACTTAGAGAAGACAGAAACCTCAAGAATAAAGAGTGGGTGGCAACAGCTGTAGAATAAAGATAGAAAAAAGAGAAAAGATAATGGGGTTTAAAGCTATATAATGTAGAAAATAGTGCTTTGGTTTCAGCCATGTTGGGGGGTTTACTCCAGGGATTACAGGTCAAGGTACCTGTGGTTCTCTGATTTAGAGGTCCATGTGTCATTCGATTTCATTTTGAAGTGATTTCACTTTCACCAATTCAACATTATAAAAAGATGTATTTTCTTTGTCACAATTTGACAGAAAGTATACCTGTATCATCATAAAAAGACCAGGCTATCCTTTCCTTAGTACAAGTTACATTAAGGGCAATTACAGAANGAGCAACAGTTTGGCTAGGGAATGGAGTAAAGGGACTAACAAGTCCACTTCTATCTCCATTTTGTGCAAGCTAGACAATAAGAACTATTCTCTTGGGACACTATGAGTCAATTTGCATATGGAACTTTGCACACTTTTTTTTAAAATTTTTTCATTTTATTTCTCTTTATTTCCATCTAGAGGATAACAAAATTCTTAAAATTAAAAAGTCTACAAAAGAACCAGTAGGTGCAGAAAAAAGATTTATTTCATTGCTAGACTTAGAGAAGACAGAAACCTCAAGAATAAAGAGTGGGTGGCAACAGCTGTAGAATAAAGATAGAAAAAAGAGAAAAGATAATGGGGTTTAAAGCTATATAATGTAGAAAATAGTGCTTTGGTTTCAGCCATGTTGGGGGGTTTACTCCAGGGATTACAGGTCAAGGTACCTGTGGTTCTCTGATTTAGAGGTCCATGTGTCATTCGATTTCATTTTGAAGTGATTTCACTTTCACCAATTCAACATTATAAAAAGATGTATTTTCTTTGTCACAATTTGACAGAAAGTATACCTGTATCATCATAAAAAGACCAGGCTATCCTTTCCTTAGTACAAGTTACATTAAGGGCAATTACAGAATGTATTGAGGCCAGTTTAATCTAACAAAAACCACCAAACAATAAAACTAGGCAATAACAGAAGGCAATGACACCCCACTCCAGTACTCTTGCCTGGAAAATCCCATGGACGGAGGAGCCTGGTAGGTTGCAGTCCATGGGGTTGCTAACAGTTGGACATGACTGAGCAACCTCACTTTCACATTTCACTTTCATGCATTGGAGAAGGAAATGGCAACCCACTCCAGTGTTCTTGCCTGGAGAATCCCAGGGATGGTGGAGCCTGGTGGGCTGCCGTCTATGGGGTCACACAGAGTCAGACACGACTGAGGCGACTTAGCAGCAGCAGCAGCAACAATAACACGAACGCGTGGGTTTACCTAAGGGTTCATAGAGGAAACTTGATTTCTCTCCTCCAGGATGGTATCTAGTTTCCCTACCTATGGCCTTGTTTATACCTGGAGGCTGTACTTGTGGTCTGGTACAAGCTGAACTGATCCCATTACTAACCTGTGTTGATCCCAAAACAAACTATAAGATGGAGACAAAATTTTGCAGAAGCATGACAAAGAAATGCAAATGCTATGGGAGGAAAAAGTTGGGAGATAAACACAAAGCCAGAGTCAAGGCTGGAGGCCACCCTGGGGGTAGTACCTTTGTCCATTTAGGTCACTATAACAAAATATCAGACATCGGATGGCTTATAAGCAATTGAAATTTCCGGAGTTCCAGAGGCTAGAAATCTAAGATCAGGGTGCCCACACAATCTGGTTCTGTTCTTGCAGATACCAGTTTCTTGCAATGTCCTCACATGGTAGAAAGGAAGGGAGTTCCTTGGGCCTTTTTTATAAGGGCATTAATGTCACAATTAACGCAAAGCCTTCATGATCTAATATCCTCTCCAAAGTCCCCACATCTTAATACCACCTCATTGGGATTTTGGAATTAACGTGTAATTTGGGGCACGGGGGAAATACATTTAGACCATAGCAGGTAGAGACAGAAATAAAACTTTCCTTGAAAATAGCATCAGTCTTCCATTTTCAGACTGGAAAGCACACTGTATTGCAAATGTCTTCATAGACCCCTCAGGGACTCTAATACAGACCTTGACAGGTAGTTATGGATTCTTATTTATCTAGAGCAAAACTTCATTTCTTATTTTAAACTAAAGAACAGAAGATAAATTAATAAAATGTTTAATTTATGTAATATTTAAGGGGCTTGGTTTTATGCATTTCTAGTACCCTCCAGGGCTATCACAATTTTCCTCTTTCAATTTTTTCTTTAAGCAAAATTCACTGCAGCATAAGGCAGGTGATGCGGTGGTGACAAACAATGCCCCAGATCTGCACAGTTCACACACAAAGGTTCCTGCTCATTTACATCACTATCACATGTCCTCTCAGCCCTGCGGGGGCTCTGCTCTTAGCTGTCATCATCCCCACTCTGGGACGTGGGCTGATGGAACAGCTGCCATCTGAAACATCATCACTGATCACGACAGGGAAGAGTACGAAGCGAGCTCCTCCTGGCTCTCAAAGCTTCCGCCTGTAAGTGACATTCATCATGCCTGCTTGCTTCTCATTAAGTAGGTGAGTCACAGGGATAAGCTGAATCGCAAAGCGGCCCTGGATGTTGTGGAACAACATACAGCCAGCCTACCACACACACCGTCACACAGTCTGTCCTGTGCCACATGTACTGGGGCTTCACCTGTACAACTTCAGCCAGACGTGGCTTTTCCCACAGGTTTACAGCCAGGGAAATAGAAGCAAGAGACCCCATTCTGCAGAGACGTGCCTGCAAACCTAGTTAGTGGGCAGAACAAGAAGAGGCTGCCGTCAGGGCAAGCTGCCCCGCCCAGGAAGATCCTTTGTCCTCATATGCCTGCCCCTCATCCTCTCCTCCAAGACAAGTGGTGGCCCAAGCTGGGGAGTCCTGTTCCACTCCCTCAGACAGCACTAAGATGGAGTGGGAGTCCCAGCACCAGCAGATACATCAAGAGACCAAAGATTAAAATATAACTGATTTGGAACCACAGGTTGGAAAAGTAAGCCAGAACTTGAATGCTAAACCTAGACAGGGTGACTGCCTCCTAAAATTAGTTTTTAATAGGACCCTGAGTCTCCTAACACTATAGATAAAGTGTCCAAGGTACAATAAGAAAAAGTCACCTATCAGGCCAAGAATTAGGAAAATCACAACTTGAGTGACAAATGACAATGAACTGACATTAACACTGAAATGAGTAAGATGTTGGAATCATCCAATAAGGATTTTAAAATAGTTGTTATAAAAATGCTTCAAAAATCAATAGCAAAAGCAATTACAAAAATTAGCAGATAAATAGGAATTACAAAATAGAACCAAATAGAAATTAGAAAACTTAAAAATATAATAGCATAAAAATTTTTTAAACTCACGTGTGTGTGTGTGTGTGTGTGTGTGTGTGTGTGTTCAGTTGTGTCTGACTCTTGGTGACCCATGGGTTGTAGCCCACCAGGCTCCTCTGTCTATGAGATTTTCTAGACAAAAGCACTGGAGTGGGTAGCCATTTCCTATTCCAGGGGATCTTCCAGGAGATCTTCCTGATCCAGAGACTGAACCCACATATCTTGCATCTCTAGCATTGGCAGGCAGATTCTTTACCACTATGCCTCCTCGAAAGCCTTTTCGGTCTTTGGGGTACCAGAAAAAGAGGAGAAAGAGAGTGGAGTTGAAAGAGCAAATGAAGAAGCAATAACTAAAAATTTCCCAAATTTATTGACACATACAAACCTACAGACTCAAGAAGCTGAGTGGATCACAAACAGCATCATTTGTAAGAAACCCATGTAGAAGAAAAAGGGAAAAAAATATCTTGAAAGAAGCTAAAGAGAAATGATGTGTTGTTATCTGGAGGGAAGATGATACAAATGATAGTCAAGTCTCCTGAAATTAGTTCAGTTCATTTGCTCAGTCATGTCTGACTCTTTGCAACCCCATGGACTGCAGCACACCAGGCTTCCCTGTCCATCAGCAGCTCCTAGAGCATGCTCAAACTCATGTCCATTGAGTCAGTGATGCCATCTAACCATCTCATTCTCTGTCACCCCTTCTCTTGCTTTCAAACTTTCCTAACATTAGAGTCTTTTCCAAGGAGTCAATTCTTCAAATGAGGTGGCCAAAGTATTGGAGTTTCAGCTTCAGCATCAGTCCTTCCAATGAATATTCAGGACTGATTTCCTTTAGGATGAACTGGTTGGATCTCCTTGCAGTCCAGGGAACTCTCAAGAGTCTTCTCGAACACCACAGTTAAAAAGCATCAATTCTTCAGAGCTCAGCTTTCTTTATGGTCCAACTTTCACATCCCTAACGACTGCTGGAAAAACCGTAGCTTTGACTATATGGACCTTTGTTGGTAAATTAATGCCTCTGTTCTTTATTTTTTTATTTATTTTTTTCACAAACACACTAAAAGCATTTTTAATCTTACAGTACCTTGAAAAATACAGTAGTACAGTACAATAGCTAGTGTACAGGGGGTGGCATTGAGTGAACAGGAAATAAGAGTTACAGACTGGAGGAAGAAGAGGGTGGAAGGTGGTAGAGCTGAAGGATCATCAGCAATAAGAGATGGAGGGCAAGCTGCAGTTTCATTGACACCTAATGATGGCACAGGATCTGGTTCCTTGCTGGATTCAGTTCTATCTACCCTCTTGCTTCTGGACATCTTGGACTTGAATTAAAGATACTGTACTACTGTATACTGTAAAGTACACAAAAACACAATCCTAACAAAAGCCTTGTGAATTCAGTAATGGCATTATCACCATTTTATAGATGAAGATGTTAGGTTTCAATAATCTAAATAACTTGCCCATTGTTGCCATGTTAATCCATCCCTGGTCTGAGTCCAGAGTTGATATTGTTAACCAGCACACTCTAGGTATGCCTCTGCTTTTTAATATGCTGTCTATGTTACTTCTGCTTTATTGACTATGCCAAAGCCTTTGACTGTGTGGATCACAATAAACTGTGGAAAATTCNCTTTCTGCCATAAGGTTGGTGTCATCTGCATATCTGAGGTTATTGATATTTCTCCCAGCAATCTTGATTCCAGTTTGTGCTTCATCCAGCCCAGTGTTTCTCATGATGTACTCTGCATATAAGCTAAATAAGTAGGGTGACAATATACAGCCTTGACATACTCCTTTCCTGATTTGGAAACAGTGTGTTGTTCCATGTCCAGTTCTAACTGTTGCTTTCTGACCTGCATATAGATTTCTCAGGAGGCCGGTCAGGTGGTCTCGTATTCTCATCTCTTTCAGAACTTTGCATAGTTTGTGGATCGTTAAAGATTTTGGCATAGTCAATAAAGCAGAAATAGATGTTTTTCTGGAACTGTCTTGCTTTTTTGATGATCTGTCAGATGTTGGCAATTTGGTTCCTCTGGTTCCTCTGCCTTTTCTAAAACTGGCTTGAACATCTGGAAGTTCACGGTTCACTAAAGCCTGGCTTGGAGAATTTTGAGCATTATTTTACTAGCGTGTGAGATGAGTATGATTGTGCGGTAGCTTGACCATTCTTTGGCATTGCCTTTCTTTCGGATTGGAATGAAAACTGACATTTTCCAGTCCTGTGGCCACTGCTGAGNGCCGGCGGCTCGCAGCCGCCTGCGCTTAGTGAGCCGGCGGCTCGCAGCCGCCTGCGCTTAGTGAGCCGGGACACGAATAATTTGAACAGGAAGTGTCATGAATCTGGGTTTGGATGTACTGAGCAAGCTTTGAACCATAAATGCAAGTTGTGAATATGTATCAGGAGCTTAAGAGAGAGATGTGGGCTAGGGCTACAGATTTAGTGTAATTGAAGACAGAAGAGAGTATGTTTTAAAAGCTTTAAAATAATAAGATGAAAACATCATATGACTATTTATCTAGAATATTCACTTTCCCTACAAAGGCCCATCTAGTCAAAGCTATGGTTTTTCCAGTGGTCATGTAAAGATGTGAGAGTAGGACCATAAAGAAGGCTGAATGCTAAAGAATTGAGACTTTTGAATCGTGCTGGAAGTGAAAGTGAAAGTCACTCAGTAGTGTGGGACTCTTTGCAACCCCATGGACTATACAGCCCATGGAATTCTCCAGGCCAGAATACTGAAGTGAGTAGCCTTTCCCTTCTCCAGGGGATCTTCCCTACCCAAGAATTGAACCGGGGTCTCCTGCATTGCAGGCGATTCTTAACCAACTGAGCTATCAGGAAAGCCAAGTGGCACTGGAGAAGACTTACTCTTTCCCAATATTTTGGCCATGTGATGTGAATAGCCTACTCACTGGAAAAGACCTCGTTGCTGGGAAAGATTGGAGGCAAAAGAAGAAAGGAGTTGCAGAGGATGAGATGGCTAAATAGCATTACCAACTCAATGAACATGAATTTGAACAAACTCCAGGATATAGTAAAGGATGCAGAAGCCTGGCATGCTACAGTCCAAGGGGTTGCAAAGTGTCAGATAAGACCTAGTGATTTAACAACATTCCCTTAGAAATACTTTTCATCTTGTTATCTAGCTTGCTATCATAAAATCGCTAGCTCTTCATGATTTTGTCCAGCTCCCCAACGGCACCAGGACTCTATGGTCAACTTAGAATTTGGAGCTGTATTCATGCACCTTTAGGAGCAAGAAAAAGTGCAGCCCCAGTTGTGGGAGAAGAGGTGGGAGCTGGCAAGGACAAGGTAAGTTCTGCGAGAACAGAAGTAAACGAGGACTTAGCTAGTGCAGGAGAGCTCTTCTCCCCACCTGTCTGAGCATTTCTCTCAATGCATGCATCAGACTTTTTTGACTGCATACTGGTTTCATATTTAATCAACTCATGAACAGCCTATTTATACAGACAGGATTGGTTAGGATCTTCTCGGGACTTAAACGGGCCTGACTGAAAATTAAAGGTTTCAGTTCCTAGAGCTGAAGTGTCCTTGGAAAGGAAGAATTCATAATCTTTCCATCAAAGACTTTTTCTTCCCAACGTTTTCTGCCAAATTTAAATACACTGTTAATGTGGCAGTGTATTTTCTATTAAGTGACAAAATATGGAAACATTATATCTGGTTTTCATACTATATTTATTATTTCAGTTTCTCAGAAATGTTTTTAGAAAGAAGAATCAAAGCAATAATTTTCATTATAGCCTTTTTCCTATAATTTTATTTTGTTTTTAAACCATTTTATTGAAGAATAATTGACATATAAAAAGCTATACATATTCACTGTATACAACTGGATGAATTTGGAAATAGGATACACCTATGAAACCATAACCACCATCAAGGCCATAAACATACCCATCACTTCTTTCGTTCTCTTAATACCATTATAAGTTTTTGTGTTAACAACACTTAAGGACTACTCTTAAAGTAGAGTTTAGATGTACAACATAGTATTGTTAGCTGTAGGCACAATGCTATATAATGGTTTTCTAGAACTTATTTATTTTGCATAACTGAACCTTTGTAGCCCCTTTCCTAGATGAGCTTATGATAGCTCTCCTCCTCCTTCTAGTTTCATTCCATTACCAAAAATCACATTTAAACCCACCACATTTCAAGTTCTCAGTAGCCATAGGTGGCTCGTGCTACTCCATTAGACACTGCAGAGGCAGACTATATCCACCATCTCAGCTCACTGGACAAAGCCACTCCAGACACCACTTTTAACCATGTGTCTCTACTTAGGTCAGTTACCTGGGAGGCTTGGGTCACGTCACATTGTGGAGAGTTTATCCGGTGTTCCTCAACTGTAGCTGTACAGTAGAGTCACCTGGGGAGTTTTTAAAAAGGATTAATGCCCAGGACTCACCCCTAGAGATTCTGATTAACTGATCGGAAATGTGGCCCAGGCATCAGCATCTTTTAAAGCTCCCAGATAATTCTAATAGGTGACTCTGCTGCTGCTGCTGCTAAGTCACTTCAGTTGTGTCTGACTCTGTGCAACTCTAGCCCTACAAAAAATGTGTATGTGGTAAAATCAAGTTAAGGGGAATATCAAGAGCATTTGTAATGAGGAAAGACCATCAGCAGTAATAGCATTAATAATAGAACTACCAGACAGAAAATGTTCAAGGATAATGAAAAACTGAACAACTTGCCTGGTGGTCCAGGGGTTACAACTCTATGCTCCCAATGCGGGGAGCCCGGGTTCAATCCCTGGTCAGAGAAATAGACCCACATGTGGTAACTGAAACCTGACACAGTCAAATGGATAAATACTTAGGAAAAAAAACATTATCAATCAATGGGACCTAATAAACATCTGGGCTTCCCAGATGGTGATAGTGGTAAGGAACCCACCTGCCAATGCAGGAGAAGTAAGAGACACTGGTTCCATCCCTGGGTAGGGAAGATCCCCTGGAGGAGGGCATGGCAACCCACTTCAGTATTCTTGCCTGGAGAATCCCCATGGACAGAGGAGCCTGGTGGGCTACAGTGTGTAGGGTCTCAAAGAGATAGCCATGACTGAGGTGACTTATTAGCATGCACACACACAATAAATAGCTACAAAATATAAAGATGAATAATAGCATAATGATCAATATGGACAGAATACAGATGGCCCCTGACTTAACAATAGTCTGACTTATGATTTTTAAAATGTATTTGTTTGGCTGCTTCAAATTTTGGTTGCAGTGTGAGAGGTCTTTCTTTGTGGCACATGGACTCTCTAGTCATGGCTTACGGTCTCAGTGGTTGCAGCTCAAGGACTTAGCTGCAGATGGCATATGGGGTCTTACTTCCCTTGCATCTCCTGCATTGCAAAAGGCATTCTTATCTGCTAGAACACCAGGAAAGTTCCTCTGACTTACTATTTTTTTTAACATGATGCAGAAACTAAACATATTTGGTAGAAACTGTACTTCAAACTTTGAATTTTGATCTTTTCCTGGGCTAGTGATGTGCATTAGGACACTTTATCATGATGCTAGGTGGTGGCAGTGAGCCACACCTCCAAGTAAGCCACACACTCCTGAGGGTAACAACCTATCAGTTCAGTTCAGTCGCTCAGTCATGTCCGACTCTTTGCGACCCCATGAATTGCAGCTTCAGCTTCTTCAGCGTTACTGGTTGGGGCATAGACTTGGATTACCGTGATATTGAATGGTTTGCCTTGGAAACGAACAGAGATCATTCTGTAGTTTTTGAGATTGCATCCAAGTACTGCATTTCGGACTCTTTTGTTGACCATGATGGCTACTCCATTTCTTCTGAGAGATTCCTGCCCGTAGTAGTAGATATAATGGTCATCTGAGTTAAATTCACCCATTCCAGTCCATACATAACAATAATTCTGTTTTTAACATTTGGTATAGTATTCAACAACTTACATGAGATATTTGACCCTTTACTATACAACAGGATTTATGTTAGATCATTCTGCACAACTGTATGATAAGGTAAGCATTCTGAGCACATTTAAGTTAGGCTAAGCCAAGGTGTTCTGTTCAGCAGATTAGATGTATTAAATGCATTTTCCACTTATGACATTTTCAACTTACAATGAGTTTATCAAGATATAACATGGTGGCACATCCACTAAGGTAGCCTATAGTCTACCTTGGGAGTATTGATTCTGGGATTTCCCCCACCCCCACACAACAGATACCAGTATCAAAGGATGCTCAAGTCCCTTATATAAAATTGTGAAGTATTTGCATATAACCTAGAACAGCCTCCCATGTAATGTAACTCAACTATAGATTACTTATAATACTCAACACAGTGTAAATGCTCTATAAATAGTTGTCAGCCCATGTGGCAAACTCAAGTTTTGGTTTTTTAAACTTTCTGGAATTTTTTCCTTTTTCTCAAATATTTTTGATCCATGGTTGGTTGAATTTCCAGATGTAGAACTGAAGCAAATGGAGGGCTGAATGTATGTCCTGGGTCATAAAACAAATCCCAACAAATTTAAAAGAATCAAAATCATGCAGAGTATATCTTCCAATCATAAAGAAATCAAACTAGAAGTCAGTAACAGGAAGATATGAGGAAAATCTCCCAAACTTGGAAATTAAGTAACATTCTCTTAAATAATCCACAGATGGAAGTGGAAGACTCAGGAAATTTTAAAAATACATAGAACTGAGCAAAAATAAAAGTACAACATGTCAAAATTTGTTGAATGCAGCTAAGCTATTGCTGAGGGAAATTTATAACACTAAGTGAATTGAGGTAAATAGTTCTCAAGTCAAGAGTAAGCTCCTCAGTTCAGTTCAGTTCAGTGGCTCAGTAGTGTCCGACTCTTTGAAACCCTATGAATTGCAGCACACCAGGCCTCCCTGTCCATCTCCAACTCCCAGAGTTCACTCAAACTCATATCCATCGAGTAGGTGATACCATCCAGCCATCTCATGCTCTGTCATGCCCTTCTCCTCCTGCCCTCAATCCCTCCCAGTATCATGGTCTTTTCCAATGAGTCAACTCTTCTCATGAGGTGGCCAAAGTTTTGGAATTCCAGCTTTAGCATCAGTCCTTCCAATGAACACCCAGGACCTATCTCCTTTAGGATGGACCTACCTCAAGAAATTAGAAAATGAAAAAATAATCATGAAACAAGTAGGAAAAAAAAGAAATATGAAAACAGAATTCAATGAAAATGAAAACAGAGAAACAATAGAGAAAATTAGTAAAACAAAAAGCTGGTTCTTTGAACACTTCAACAGAATTGACAGGCTTCTGCTAAGACTGACAGAGATAAACAGAAAGAAGATACAAATTACACACCTCCAGAATGAAGTAGGGAATATCGGTACCTTATCCTGATCATGCTATTGTGTCTATTTATACAAGAACTTACCCATGGTGGAAACTCTGTGAGAGGATCTCTCTGTACTATTTTTTGCAGTTTCCTGTGATCTGCAATTATTTCAAAATGTGTTTAAAGATTAAGTTAATAAATAAATAAATTTATATTTTTAAAAAATTAATAAAAGTTTTATGACATTCCAAAATATTTGAAAATAAAATAAGAGCAGTTGAAGATTAAAAACTTTAGAGAAAAGCAAATTAATTTTCTTCATTTTTTTCAATTTATTTAGCTCATTAAAGATAGTGATATGTAGGCTGCCTCCATTCCTGGGAACTGCCTTCCAGCAAAATTCCTGTCCACCAAAAACAGGAGACTGAACCCTGAAACACAGGGCCCAGAGGAACCCCAATTCTCCATGTATAACTGTCTCAGTTGAACTGGGTTCCCAGGACAGAGGTATCCCATCCTCCCATATGAATGCCTCAAAAAGCGTTCAGTTCAGTTCAGTCGCTCAGTCGTGTCTGACTCTTTGCAACACCGTAGGTCGCAGCACACCAGGCCTCCCTGTCCATCACCAACTCCCAGAGATCACTCAGACTCACGCCCATCGAGTCAGTGATGCCATCCAGCCATCTCATCCTCGGTTGTCCCCTTCTCCTCCTGCCCCCAATCCCTCACAGCATCAGAGTCTTTTCCAATGAGTCAGCTCTTCGCATGAGGTGGCCAAAGTACTGGAGCTTCAGCTTTAGCATCATTCCTTCCAAAGAAATCCCAGGGCAGATCTCCTTCAGAATGGACTGGTTGGATCTCCTTGCAGTCCAAGGGACTCTCAAGAGTCTTCTCCAACACCACAGTTCAAAAGCATCAATTCTTTGGCGCTCAGCCTTCTTCACAGTCCAACTCTCACATCCATACATGATCACGGGAAAAACCATAGCCTTGATTAGACGGACCTTAGTCAGCAAAGTAATGTCTCTGCTTTTGAATATGCTATCGAGGTTGGTCATAACTTTTCTTCCAAGGAGTAAGCATCTTTTGATTTCATGGCTGCAGTCACCATCTGCAGTGATTTTGGAGCCCAGAAAAACAAAGTCTGACACTGTTTCCACTGTTTTCCCGTCTATTTCCCATGAAGTGATGGGACTGGATGCCATGATCTTCGTTTTCTGAATGTCGAGCTTTACGCCAACCAGAAAACTGTGTAATAGCTATTGTATGCCATAGATCTTACAGTTTAGCAGCTGGAAGGAACAATGTCTGTCCCCATCCTTAGGAAGTCTGAGAGCAAGCCCCATCTCCTTGACCAAGCCCATTCCCCCAGCCAAATGGTCTTGCAGGTACTTCAACTGAGACAGTTATACATGGAGTATTGGGGTTCCTCTGGGCCTTGTGTTTCAGAGTTCAGTCTCCTGTTTTTGGTGGACAGGAATTGTGCTGGAAGGCAGTTCTTGAGAATGGAGGCAGCAATCATATTTAATCAGCTAGATTAAATTCGATCTTGCAGAGGTGGCTTCCTGCTGTGGCAATTATTGGCCACGCCTTGGACAAGATGCTGTGATAATATAATGATCAGTCAACCCTTGTCTGTGTCCTGGAGGATGAACAATCACATCAAAAAGACAGAAGGAGAAATAATTACAGCTGGTGCTTAGTTTCAGAGAGAAATGTGTTGCAAAAAACAATACTAAAGGGTTTCTTAAAGTCCCCACCAGAAAACAGAGTGTTCCCTGCTATGAGGTGTTTTGAAGTAAAAAAAGCAAATCACCTCTAGTCAAATAACTTAGTGTATGTCCAACAGAACTGATTAAAAGGCACTTCTTTTTTCTTTTCTTTTTTTTTTTTTTTTTTTTGATTGAAGTATAGTTGAATTGCAGTGTTGTGCCAATCTCTACTGTACGGCAAAGTGACCCAGTTACATACATACATTCTTTTTAATATTCTTTTCCAGTATGATTTGTCACAGGGTATTCAATATCGTTTACTGCGATACAATTGTTGTTAATCCATTCTAAATGTAATAGTTTGCATCTTCCAACCCCACACTCCCAGTCCATCCCTCTCCCTCCCCCCACCCTTGGTAACCACAAGTCTCTTCTCTACATCTGTGAATCTGCTTCTGTATTGTAGTTAGGTTCATATGTGCCATATTTTAGTTTCCACATATAAATGATATCATATGATATTTGTCTTTGTCTTTCTGACTTATTGAACTTAGTATGATAATTTTTAGTTGCATCCATGTTGCTGCAAATGGCATTATTTTGTTCTTCTTCATGACTTAGTAGATTTCATTGTATATATGTTTTCACATATTCTTAATCCATTCATCTGTCAGTGGACATTTAGGTTGCTTCCATGTCTTGGCTATTGTAAATAGTGCTACTATGAACCTAAGAGTGCAAATATCTTTTTAAATTATAGTTTTGACTAGGTATATTCCCAGGAGTGGGATTGTTGGATCACATGGTAGTTCTACTTTTAGTTTTGTGAGGCACCTCCATAATGTTCTCCATAGTGGTTGTATCAATTTACATTCCCACCAACAATGTAGGAGGGTTCCTTTTTCTCCACATCCTCTCTAGCATTTGTTATTTGTAGACTTTTAAATGATGGCCATTCTGACCGGTGTGAGGTGGTACCTCATTATAGTTTTGATTTGCATTTCTCTAATAATTAGTGATGCTGAGCATTTTTTCATGTTCCTACTGGTCATCTATATGTCTTCTTTGGAGAAATGTAAAGATACCTGAGGATCTCTCAGGACCCACTGTGAATGTCCCAGTGAGCTTTGAATGCTACAGTCACTGTTACTTGACAGAATCTACCCCTGGTGCAATCCAAGGGCTATTGGTGGGGAAGGCACAATTTGGAAGACACTGGAGGACAACTCCAGGGTCTCCACAGGGATTTCTCATACCTGGGCTTCTGGTCACCTTGTCTATGGGAGGAGCTTAGTGGTATCAGGCCAATAAGATATCTACCTACAATGAGAAAGCAATTCTTTCTTTTTTCAAATCAGCAACACCAATACAGTATACTAACACATATATATGGAATTTAGAAACATGGTAATGATAACCCTGTATGCGAGACAGCAAAAGAGACACAGATGTATAGAATGGACTTTTGGACTTTGAGGGAGAGGGAGAGGGTGGGATGATTTGGGAGAATGGCACTGAAACATGTATACTATCATGTAAGAAATGAATCGCCAGTCTGTATTCGATACAGGATACAGGATGCTTGGGGCTGGTGCACGGGGATGATCCAGAGAGATGATATAGGGTGGGAGGTGGGAGGGGGTTCAGGATTGAGAACTCATGTACACCCGCTGTGGATTCATGTCAATGTATGGCAAAACCAATACAGTAATGTAAAGTAAAATAAAGTAAAAATAAAAATAAAAAAAAAATCAGCCACTATATTTCACCTACATATCACACCAATAAACCCTAAAATGTCAGGATTAAAAGATTATTTTAAATTTAGTCCTTATTCTCCTCCTGAACCCAGAAATAGTGTAATGGCCGCTAAATCTATTTAGTTGTTAAAACATTGATTGAACTCATTATTTCTGAAATTTTATTAAATCTATCCTGGGCGAGGCCGTAGGTGGGGGGTGAGGTGTCTGCAAGTAGTACTCTTTGAGTAAATAAACTGTTTCTCAGGAGGGCCCAAGAAAGAGGCCCTCCTGTTGATTTTGTCATGACTTTAGCGTCAGTTATGAGGAAGCTGTCTATGGCAGCACCAGGATGATCAGTAACCCTTCAGAGGTCCATCAAACCCGTGGGCCTCACGTTGACCTCTGGCCTGGTCTGCATTTAAGCACTGTCAGACTTCTCCAGTCACATCAGGAAGTTCTTATTCACATAACCAAATGTTTCAGTCAATGTGCCTTGGTTTGCATGGGCTGTAGCAAATGGTCATGTCCGTGTCTTTAACAGGGAAGTGTGTTCCAAGCCTGTCTCTCCTTAAGTCTCCTTGGACTGAGAAGGCAGTCAGCCCGCTGGCCACCTTCTCTCACAAGGGCCCCAGCAGCCACCAGCTGTTTGCTGACTGTGGTGCTCATCAGGAACATGAAGCAAATCAAAACCTGTGCCAAACTTTGGGATGAATTCCAACGGTTGTGAAATTCCTTGCTCGGTCAAACATGCATCATCTTTCAGGTCCTAGTAACATAACCTCTGACTGAGCCTCCATCAGCTTTTGATCACAAAACAAGGCTGCCTTTAAGGAGCTGAAATGAGTTGGCCTCAAGGTTTGCCCCCTTATTCTGAGTCCTGAGAGGGGCCTCACACTCACCCCCAGCAGCTCACCTGCCCTGGAATTCAGCTGCAGCCCCAACCCACCCAGATGCCTGCCCAAAGGGGCCTCACTCTCACCTTCTCATCCCTGCCTGCCATCCAGCAGTACCAAGCCTGCTCCCTGGATGCTCTGATGCCAGGACTCTCTTGGCTCTTGCAGAGGGAGAACAGGTTCCTCCCACTGTTGTGCCACCTTCAGCTCCTTGGGCTTGTAAATAGTTCTTTTTATGCAAAAATTTTCCTTCAAACAGCACAGGTTCTGTATACTCCTGCCCTCTCATATACTCCATGGAAAGCCACTCTGTCTACTTGTATCCCTCCTTCAGCTTCAAAATTTCAAATCCAGCCTCAGCCCCACTGACTCAACCAGGAACTCCCCTCTAATAAAAGAACAAAAACTCTAGTGCATAGAAATAAATACAAATAAATACTCATGGTTCAATAGTTTAAGGGGCGGTTAGAAAAATATGAAGATTCTTTTTTCATTCATAGCTTCTGGATCCAATTCAGCCAGATAAAACTGTCTTTTTTATGAAAATAACAATTTTATGATAAAAATTGTTTGTGTTCCCCCTAGAAGAAAGGTCTAAAGGAGGAATAAATATAACTTGACTCCCACCTCCCAGAGATCAACTTTTTGTTTCAATGTGCCTTTGATATATAGATGCAATTAAACTCACACCATCCCCTGCAGGTGTCATTTCACTGGGAGCATTTTCATGCTTGCCTGACTAATTTCCCTAAACTTCCTTACATTAATAGAGTGAAATGTTCTTACTCTTGCACTGAGTCCCTTTTTTCATCTTTTGTAGAGTTATGATGGGGCAAGTAGTTGCTCAAGCAGGATGAGTATCGTGAAAACTTGGCTAGCACCTGGTACACAGAAAAGTGCCCAGTAACATCAGCTGCTATCATTAGCCACAAAATTGACCCATGATTTGAGCAAAAGTTGAAAGAGTGATTAAGGTTTGGAGAGAACCCAGGAATTTCTGTCTTAGTACTAGTTACCATCTTATTTTTTTTTTAACTCTCTGAGTCACCCCCTCTCCCATCATTATTTCTCCGTGTGGAACAGGTAGAGTTTCTTAGGCATTCAGTCTGAGGCTGAACACTGGGACACTATGTTTGTCTGGCTTGTTTTCTGTGCTAAGGTTTCTTTTGGTAAAAAGATACTAACTGTAGGGGACAATGGTATTGCCTTGAATTAAGTTGGACACAGAGGCTACCACAGCTCACATATTACAAAACCCAGGTTAGTCAATGGGATTAGGAACAAAACCTACCTATGTTAGAGGGTGGCTATGTTATCTGAGTTATCCATCAGAAAGTTTCTTTCACATCTGAAACCAGATTCATGCTCTTGCGCTTACAGTACCCTTCAAGCTGACTCTCCCAATTCACTTTTCCAGCCTTATCAAATGCTACTGTCCCTCCGACAGCCAGAGAAAATGACTCCTTGTATTTGCCGGATTCTCTTATACCTCCACAACTTTCTATGTTCTGTTCCCTCTCCCCAGAGTCTCCTCCCCACCACACCTCTTCTTTTTACTGATAACTTGTCTCAAATTCTTTCTGCCTCAAGAAGCCTACCCTGTCTAGGGGTAGGCTTGCACTCAGCCCAGCTTTTGATCTTTCTCTCTGCTTTTATAGCATGGCCAGTTCCAGTCTGTATCCTCTGTAGGCTGCACACTTGTGAAAGATGAGAACGGTATCTTTTAAAGTTTAATCCAGGATCTAAGAGACATCTACGTAAAGGAGCAGTTAATAACTGTCTTATGTGTGAATGCTCAAATGCATTATTTTCTCTATATTAGCAGTGTAGATCTCTTTGAAGACGTTTTCTTCCTTCTTCGGAATGAGTTACTATCTTACTTAAGTAATCAGAAAAACATAATAACATAAGCCTTTATTGCTTTTCTAATCAGATAAGTTATTTTTATAATAAAAAGTTAAAAACCAGTCACACTCAGGGAACTCAAACTGGAGCTCAGTAACAACCTAGATGGGTGGGATGGGGAGGGAGGTTCAAGTGGGAGGGGACATGGGTAAACCTATGGCTGATTCATGTTGATGTTTGGTAGAAACCAGCACAATACTGTAAAACAATTATCAGTTAGAAATAAATTTTAAAAAATTAACCAATCACTATGACCATTTATAACATTTACAAAGTTTCTTCTAAAATTTGATGATTATTTCCTGGTTTGTGGCATTTTTAACACTTATGCTTCAACATATATTTTTCTAAAAATAAGAATGTAAAATTCTAAAAATAGAATGTAAAAAAATGTCATGATAACTAAATGTTACTACACGACATAGTCTAAATGCATATTTTTTCCAACCTAAAATTTTTCTGATAGTCCTCACTGAGGATTAAGAACTTTTTTCCAAAAGTTTTTTTTACCTTTGAATACATCTTTTCTCTTTAGTGTTCCATTTATTAGTACATGTTCAAGTTACAATTTTTCTCAGTGAGGGCTCTGAGAAGGTGTACGTTGCTGGGGAATTTTGTGTACTCAGTGAAGTGAAAGTCGCTCAGTTGTGTCCGACTCTTTGTGACCCCATGGACTATACAGTCCATGGAATTCTCCAGGCCAGAATACTGGAGTGGGTAGCCTTTCTCTTCTCCTGGAGATCTTCCCAACCCAGAGATTGAACCCAGGTCTCCCACATTGCAGGCGGATTCTTTACCAGCTGAGCCACAAAGGAAGCCCAAGAATACTAGAGTAGGTAACCTCTCCCTTCTCCAGTGGATCTTCCCGACCCAGGAATCAAACCGGGGTATTCTGCACTGCAGACGGATTCTTTACCAACTGAGCTATCTGTTAAACTTAGCTAAAGGCTTTCTTAGAATTGCCCAAATATTTTAAAAATTACATCAACAATTTCTAACATGCCCTGATAGATTCATCCACTGACTTTGGAGCAGACACGAGGATGACTTTCAGGAGGCTGATGACAAAGAACTCCAATTGCTCTGTGCTATAAAAGCTGTGGCTGGCAGAGCACAGCCTCTACCATGAGGTCCTCAGGCAAGAGTGACGCTGCTGAGTAGTCACTATGGTGTCCTTCAGGGTAGTGATGCCTGCGAGCTCAATCTTATTGCCTTGACTCAGTTCTCTTCTTGATTCCAAGTGTTGTCCCTGATTTAGACATACTGTGTACTCTGTGCTTGCCTTCACAAATCATGGACACTGTATTCCGCTGGGAGATGGGGCCCTGGAGAGTGGTTTCTGTTTCTGGCAGTTCCACTCCAGATTTTAGTGTGAGTCATAATATATCACTAATCTCTTGACCTTTATTTAAAAAGCCTCCAGTAACCAGGCTGCTGTCACCTGTTCCTCAGACAGGAAAAAGTATAATCATCAATACAAGCCAACACAGCCAGGCCTGAAATAACAGCTCAGAGAAAGTGCCAGCACACACACCCTTCCCACAGGCTGGTCCTGTCTGCCTTGTGAGCTGCCCCACACTGGGTCCAGTGGAATTATTTTAGGATTATTTCTGAGGGTGGAGGGAACATCAGACACTCAGCCATTTCCCCTGGTTTCTGTGCCAGAGGTTGGCTGTGTTCTTTGGCAGAGGACCAAGGAAGTGTGGTGCATTCTTAGTAAGCTAAGATGGCTGGGTGATGTCAGGGTTTATTCCCCGGGCACTGCTTTCAGCAGTGTGCCAAACTCGATGGCTTCACCTGCTACTTCCTAAAATAGGGGACTCGGATCTGATTCTAGACCATGGTTAAAATGACATTCCACATAATACAAAACATCCCAGGGCTTAGCTGGCAATCTAAAGTAATATAAGTTAACATTCAGTACTCCAAAATTTAGACCCCCAAACTATTCTGGACAATAAGCTTCACTGACTTTATCAAGATCTTTTCCACTGGCACAATGCTCAATTTTACATTATGTAAACTTTATGCTTACGCTTTACCCATATTGGGATAGTTGAGATTGGAAAAAATGTTTAGGCTTTATTAAGCCAGTCTCCTGGAACCCACGCCCCAGTTATTCTCATTTTCCCAGTTCTCTACCTCTACATGCAAACAACTGTCCCTGCTGACAGTAGACGAAACTGTCCTTTTCCACTCATGACCCTATCAAAGATGCTGGCATCTGTCCCACCATGTACCATGTGCTGTGGAGATGCCTCCTCCTTCCTCCAATGCTCCAGTGGTTCAGAGAATAATAATTCATGGTTCATAATCAACACATGGCTCCCTGGTACCATCTCCATGAAGCTATTGAAGAGGAAAAAAAAAATTACAATAACTTCCTGTTCGTTCTGCTCAGCTTGCTTCTTGCAAAATCTGGATGATGTAGGTCACATAGTCTTGGAAAATGGAGACTTACAAAAATGCTAGGAACTGAAGCTTATCTCACTCACCCTTTCTCTGATTTTGCCTAGCCCCTATAATCCTGCTTAACCAGCCTGTCCATGTAAAGGTCAGGCACCACCCCCCGTCCTAACCTCTGTTCCAGTGCGAGCAAAACCCCTAGTTTAAAACAGCATGTTAACAGTTAGTAAGGCCAACTATAGTCTGATGTCATACCCTGTCTATAAAAACTCTGTAACCCCTTTGTTCAGGGCTCAAAGCTTGGAGTGTTAACTCCTCTGGGCCCACCAGTGTAACAAACCTGAGTTCTCCAGCTCTCTGAGTGTGGTGCTTGGTTACTCAATTACTGGTTTCTGCAACATTTCTGGAGGTCCCATCAAGATTCCAACCACGTCAGCACCTTGAGCTGCCAGACCAGTGGCTCAGCCAGGCCAGAGCTGAGGAACTCTAAGATGAACAAGGAGGCACACCACCTGATGGCTTTCTGGGTTCTCTTTTGGACCAGCATTCTGACTCTCTGGACAGCCAAGCCCTGGCTATACTCATTGGAGGGATGGACCAACTGACCAGGAACAGCCACGGGATAAGGTAAGGCCCCGAGGCCAGTCCCTAGTCAGGTCCTACCCCAATGGGTAGAAGAGAAGACTCGTCTACCAAAGAGACCTCCCTTGGGCTCCCAGGAAGGGAGCAACAGTTAGCGAAACCTGGGGACATGGGAGAAGGAAATCATTGTGATAACCACTGAGTGATTGTGAGGGCATGATTGCTGATTTAACAGAGTGAGAGCGCCATCGTCTTTGGACTATAGAGCCTAAGAGGGTCCTAACCTGTGGTTCCATGATGATCTCACAAGGCTAAAAGACAGTGCCAGTCTCTGGGGTATCTGATTCCTTCCTGTGAGGCTGGTCCAAGTCTGGGGTTTATACCGACATGCCAGTGCTAAGAGGCATCTTAAATCTCCCTCAGGGGAGCAGCCAGGTGGACGAAAAGTGAATGTAAACAAGTGTGCAGCCAGATTCGCTTGCATTTCAGGTTCGGTTGTGTGGCTCCGTGGCCTTCAGGCTACAGAGTCCACGTGGGCCCTAACTTGCAGTTCTGTGGCAACCTCATATAGCTCAAGGCAGTGTCTGTCTCTGGGGGACCCCATCCCTCCCTGTGAATCAGAGCTGGGTCAGGGGTTTATACTGGCCCACCAAAGCTAAGAGGCACTTAAATTCCCCTCAGGGATGCAGCCAAACAGGCACCTGAATGGTCTCTTTTGAGGGGGCACCCACCCTTTTTTGTCTTTGTGCCACCGACACAGGGTGGGATACACAGGGAGGGGGAAAATTGGTTACTGATTTGATTTAGAAGTTGTGTATGTCCAAGTGGCCTTTTTGCCCTAGGGCCCTCCGCCAAAATTATTTCCTTAAAATTTTTAAGCCTCACTCTCCCCTTCCATCAGCTGACTCCTTGAGCCAACTTACTGAGAAATTAGGTTTTCCTCAAAAAAACTTTCCCCTTTGCCAGGTGGCTCTGTACCTCCCTCTCTCTTGGTCCCTTGAGCCAACCTGTGTGGAGTGGCATGCTTTGATGAGCTCCTGCATACTTGTGGAGCCTTATTAAGAGGCTGCCTTCCTCTGTCACCTTTTCCTCCATAATTTCCTGATTCTCCAAGGATTTTAGGCCCTTCACCTAGGCAAGGAGTATGCATATTACTCTCTCCACCTGCTCAGTGCCCTCAAGAGGGTCAATCACCCTAGACTCCCTCCAGAGTCCCACCTGAAGTTATTCCTCCACGAACCCCATTATGAGGGATCACCTCCTTTCAGCCCTGCAGGGGTCCAGCCTCGGTGGATCCAGGGTATTCAAAGTGTGGACGGTGTCGGCATCTTAGANCTAGATAACCTTCAGAAGAGTTCGTAAGCGGAAACACTCTTGTCACGCCCAGGAATTTGTATTAACTGGAGCTGCAAGTTAACTCCTTCTCCGAGAGGAATGGTTATGGGGGAGAGCCTCCCGTAAAGTCAGAGGTGTAGGTGAGAGCATAAAACAGACTCTGGTTTTGAGGGTAGATGCTCAGGAACAGGGGGTTTTCTGAGGCTTGACCACGCCTTTGCGTATGCCAAGCCTCCTTCCTCATGACCTTTGTCATGGGCGGAGTTCCTCACGCTGGTCCCTGGCACAGCCCCATCTCCCTGGGACATTTAGCTATCAGGGCCATCTTCAAGGAAGCATGGAATTGTGCTCTCTGGAATACTGGACCTTCCAGGAGTGGCAACATCAGTGCTAACTAGGTTATAAGACAAGGCCCTTCCCTTCTCCTTTCTGGTCAAAGAGGTAGATTACATTTGTCAACATGAGGGAAAGTTCCTCTAAGCCAACAGTTTTAGATTGCATGATAAAGAACTTTAAAAGGGTCTTCGCAGGGGATCACAGAGTCAAGATGACTCCCAGGAAGCTTCGTAACTTATGCTAGCTAGAATGGCCATCCTTTGATGTTGGATGGCCGCCAGAGGGCACTCTTGACCTGTCCACCATCCAAGCAGTGTACCGGGTAGTCACTGGGACTCCACGACATCCAAATCAATTTCTGTACATAGATTCCTGGCTCCTAATAGTGCAGATCCTGCCCCTATGGGCAAGATTTTGCAGGAATGGAAAGGGACAGAGTAGGGTATTTGTGGTTCAACCGCTCAAAAGGAAGAAGAAAAGCTTATATTCCAAGGAGACCCAGTGGAAGATCCGCCGCTGCCCCTGCCATATGTTCCCATGCATAGCCAGCACCAGATCCATTGCTGGACAGTCCACCTCCCTCCGTGTCCCCCACACCACCTCATGAGCAAGACTCCAGCCCAGAACCATTAGAGAGATGGCTCCGTTTGGCCAACCAATCTAACCAGTTGGCCACAGACTGTCAAATGCCATTACAGGATACTCAAGGTCCCCAACAAGTGAATGAGGACAGTTCAGTCTAGCTTGGCTGCTCCACCCTCTATTACCAGCTCATCAGCACTACTGATCTCTTGAACTGGAGGCACCATAATCCAGTGTACTCTGATAAACCAAAGGCTATGATTGACCTCCTAGAGTTCATTTTCCACACCCATCAGCCTACATGGGACAACCATCACCAGGTCCTTATGACTCTCGCCACCACTGAGGAAAGGCAGCATATCTTGACAGAAGCCCAAGAGTCCTCTCCAAGGACAGACCCCCACAGAGATCTTAGATGTAGAAGGGTAGGTGCAAGAAGCAATGCCAGAGATGAGACCTGAATGGAATTTCAATTACCAGAGTGGGACAAGAAACCCTGAGCAACTATCATGATGCCCTTCTACATGGATTTCGAGCAGAAGCCAAAAAGCCCACCAATATGCCCAAAACTAGAACGATAATCCGAAACCAGATGAAAGCCCCACCAATTTCTATGAAAGTTTGTGCAAAACATTCTGAACATACACTCCGTTTGACCTTGAGGCACCCGAGAATCAACAGATGATTAACGCTGCCTCTGTGGCTCAATCCTGTGCAGACCTTTGATGAAAGCTCCAAAACCTGTAAAGCTTCACTGGGATGAATGCCACACAGCTCCTGGAGGGGGGCAAACAAGATCTTTGTAAACTGGAACCACGAAGCTCAAGGAACAGCAGATAGAAGAGTGAAACAGAGAACAGTCCTGCTAGCAGCAGCATTGGGGAACCCAGGTCCAGTGAAACAGACTGTTCCCCCTCTGAAAGGGGACGCCAAGAAGAGACCACCACTACGCCATGACCAGTGTGCGTATCGCAAAGGGGCTGGACACTAGAAGAATGAATGCTACCATTGCAGAGGGATGTCTGAAGGGTTGAAGAAGTTCAGTCAACCCAGCAAGGAAGGTACTAGCCTGAGCTAGTTGCCCAAGACCTTATCGACCTGGCCGGAGCAGAACTGGACCAGGGAGGACTGGGCTTCCTGATCCTTAGGCCCCCGGGAGCCTCTGGTCATGATGAAAGTAAGGGGCCAATCAATGACTTTTTTGGTGGACACCAGAGCTGAACATCCCATGGTAACCACACCCGTGCTTCTCCTCACAGGCTGAAGAGCAATTGTTGTTGGGGCCACAGGGAACATGGCTGCCCACTCATTTTGCAAAGCCCATTCATGCTGACTAGTGGGCCACCTCACGACTCACGAATTTCTGTACTTAACGGAATGCCCCATTCCCCTGCTGAGCAAAGACTACTGGCAAAGCTGTGGGCATAGATCACCTTTGTCCCTGGGAAACCAGTGAGCCTCACCCTGGGGAGCTAATTGGCTCTGATGATGGTTGTATCTGGGTCCAGGTAAAAAGAATGGCACTTCTATTCCTCAAGGAGGGAACTAATAAATCCCATCAGCCTGCTAAAATAATTCCCTACTGTCTGGGCAGAGAAGGGCCCCCAGGTTTTGCCAGAAACCAAAAGTCCATCGTGTTGGACCTGAGGCCAGGAGCCATTTCTTCAGACAGAGACAATACCCAGTACCACAGGAGGCACGTCTGGGAATTCAGGACCACATCCAGCACCTCCAAGATGCCGAAATCCTAATCGAGTGTCAGCCTTCCTGGAACATTCTGCTTCTACCAGTCAAGAAGCCTGAAGGGAATGACTACCGCCTGTCCAAGACCTCTGTGCCGTCAACAATGCACTGATCACCGTCCGTCCAGGGGTCCCAAACCCTTACCCTCTCCTGAGCCTCTTATCCTCTCAAGCAAGCTGATTCACCTGCCTAGATCTCAAGGATGCATTCTTCTGCCTCTGGCTGTCATTGGCCAGCCAGCCTTTGTTTGCCTTTGAGTGGGAAGACCCACGCCCCGGGAGAAAGACACCACTGACTTGACCTGACTGCCGCAAGGTTTCAAGAACTCACCTGTCCTGTTTGGTGAAGCTCTGGCTGTGGATCTTGCTGCCTTTCCTGGAGAAACTTTGAACTGCATCTTACTCCAGTATGTAGATGACCTGTTGTTAGCTAGTCTCACCCAAAGGGACTGCTGGAAAAACACCAGTGCCCTACTGGCTCCACTTTCCACCTCAGGATACAAGGTGTCATGGAAAAAGGCTCAGATCTGCAGACAGGAGGTCAAGTACCTTGGATCTGTCATCTCATAAGGGCACTGGGTGCTCAGACATGAGAGGAAGCAAGCCATCTGCTCAATACCTTGGCCAAGCACTAAGAAAGAAGTCTGTGAGTTCTTCAGGACAGCCAGATTCTGCCAGATATAGATCCTGGGTTTCTCTGAGATTGCCAAGCCATTGTTTGAAGCCACAGCAGGGTCCGGTAAGGACCCCCTGGCGGGGGGGGGGGGGCCCCCA
>SJYA01002563.1:86039-183005 GCA_006410615.1 Neotragus moschatus | reverse complement strand
ATGTGGTCTACGCCAGGACTCTGCTCTTCATCTTGCACAGACATAAACACAAGAACAGACACACAGCCTGAACGCGTGTGGGCCAACATCGTCATCATCCAGGTAATGATCACAGTACTTTTAAAAAAGATGATAAACATATCAAGCACATCAAATTCTATGGGATTTAAGTCCTGTTTGAAGTACCTTGTTACAAGAATTCAGGGACAAAAAGCAGATAATGTTGTTTGAGTGAATAGCCAAGACCTTTGAAGTATTGTCTAAGAAACTTCAAGATGCTGAAGATCAAGCTGAGTCCTTTAAGAATGGTATTTTTAAATCCTCAGCACCCACCTATGGTGGGATATCTTTAGGGTGGAAAACTGAGGTTTAGAACNAGATAATGTTGTTTGAGTGAATAGCCAAGACCTTTGAAGTATTGTCTAAGAAACTTCAAGATGCTGAAGATCAAGCTGAGTCCTTTAAGAATGGTATTTTTAAATCCTCAGCACCCACCTATGGTGGGATATCTTTAGGGTGGAAAACTGAGGTTTAGAACTGAATTTGTTAAGCGCCATTGAAGGAAATGAAAGAACCCAGATTATCTGGGTTGCTGGCCTGTAAAGCCATGCTTCTTACCCTTTATTTCAGTGCCTTTCCTGGGAAGGATGTGGAAGAGCAGCACATAAGTGGAACCTGATATGATCTTGGTTTTAAAGACTAAAGCAGACCTGTTCTGTCTGCCCTTTGCCCACCAGCAGGGGAGTCTTTGTGTTAGACCACAGCACTGAGCGGGAGAGAGCACATTCCTCAGTATTTTTTAAGCCATCTAACCATTCCTCCTCCCAGCCCCCGCTTCCGATAACCACAGACCAGATCTCATTCTACCAATTTGTCTATCTGTTTTTGAAGTCTGTTGACCTNTGAGCGGGAGAGAGCACATTCCTCAGTATTTTTTAAGCCATCTAACCATTCCTCCTCCCAGCCCCTGCTTCCGATAACCACAGACCAGATCTCATTCTACCAATTTGTCTATCTGTTTTTGAAGTCTGTTGACCTACAACACTATGCTAGCTCCTGCTACATGACAAGGTGATCAGATATTTCTACGTATTCATATTACTAAAGGATCACCGTGATAGGTCTAGTTACCATCTGTCATCACCAAATTCCCAAATTTGAGGTATAACAAAGGGAGAAGGAGAAGATAATGATCTTAACGAAGTTATGAGTGCATCTGATATTCATTCAGCTTAAAGCTGGTCACAGTCAGTGTTCCAGAAATCCACGTTGAAAAGTGATCATCAACCTTCAGGTGTACGGAGCTAAGGTTCTGCGTCAATTCCTAAAGCACGAAGATGGAGATTTTTGGGTAACTTTTGACTGGTAACTATTATAAAATGATAACAAACATCATTCTGCATGCATGCATGCTAAGTTGCTTCATTTGTGTCTGACTCTTTGCGACCCTACGGACTGTAGCCGGTCAGACTCCTCTGTCCAGGGATTCTCCAGGCAAAAATACTGGAGCGGAGTGCCATGCCCTCCTCTAAGTGATCTTCCGACCCAGGGATCAGGCCCTGGGTCTCTGGTGTCTCCTGCATTAGCAGGTGGGTTCTTTACCACTAGAACCACTTGGGAAGCCCAGACATTACTTTACTGCTAATAAAAACTACACTTAAGACAATATGGGCCTGCTTTTTTAAAAAATTATTTTGGGGCCTGCTTTTAAAAGTTAAGAATGACTTGCAGCAGGGTAGCTCTGCTATGGCATCAAAAGCCATGGTTCAGAATTTTCTACAGGTTGACTTTGACCCTGCTGTTACAACTGAGATATTGGATTTTTTACTTCCCTGCATAAAACTTTTCCAGCCAATAATCTCAATTGACCTGTGTTGTCTACCTCAGGGCAGGAGCTCATCAACATTAGGAAAGAAATATGAGGTTTTTTTATGGTTCTCCTCTTAAAACCCTGCTGTACAGAAAGCTATTTTTACTTTATTTTTTTCCCCTTGAAATTTCTTTGTTAGTTTTTTCTTTCTTAGCAAGAATATAGCTTGTTACTCTCAGTTCCTACCGGCTGAAAATGTACTATTAGGCTTATTGAGGTTGTCATAATTCAGACAGAAGATTGGCAATCTCTTCTCATTCTGCTGTCTTTAACTTGAATAACCATAGCAGGACCACTGAAGGAGGTGGTTTTATTTCATTTGGAAGAGTCTGAAAAAAATTCCAGCTGCCACAAATAAAACACACATTGTATAGGTGATGGCCGAATATGTCTTCAGTTTACATAAGGACAATTTTATCTGCAGCTGGAGGGATATCTGACTGTGGGATATTGTCACTGCAGTGGTTGTAAGACAAGGTCATCTTTAGATTTCATTCTTCAAAATGAAAAGAAAATCATCGAGAGGGGAAAATTAAGAAAACTGTCAAAGAAAGACCCCATACCCCACCTCAAACCCAGGCTTTTCTGGGAGAGTTCTTTAATGTCATCAGGGAGCCGATCCTTTGTAGGGTCTATAAATTATTCTAGACTGCAGCCTCTCTCTTATTTCCTGATGCTTGTTCAACCCTGTTAACCATTGGGGTGAGCACAAATGGGAAAAACCTGGACAATCTGACTCGTTCTGAAATGTGGAGGCAAACATCTTCCCTGCAGGGTTGTCAGATAGAGTACGGCAGCGGATGTGAAAAAACAATGCTGAGGATCAGGCTCCAGGAATGTAAGTGTGGCTTAGTGTGAGAAAACCTATTAATATAAGTGTGTCCTTTTCAAACACGAAGTGAGAAAAATTATATGACTTTCTTCATAGGTCAAAAAATATTTACCAGGCCCCAAATTGTTCATAAAGTAGATGGCAAGATACTTTGTTATAAGATACGGGATAAAATACCAGGCACGTATTTTATACAGGCTATTCACATGTGTGTGTACATATCATACAATCAGTTACTGTATATGCGTATCATGTAACATTACACACCTGTCAGTCACATGTATACGCACATTGCCATATACACACACATCACTCTATTCCACACCTGTAAGTCACGGAAGCTTACCACTGAGTCAGAACAAGAGCCAGCATCATATTTGATGGTGAAACATTAGAATTAAATAATTTTATTTATTTTTGGCTGTGCTGGGTCTTCGTTGCCGCGCAGGCTTTTCTCTAGTTGTGGTGAGTGGGAAGCTGCTCGCTAGCTGCGGTGCTCAGACTCCTTATTGCAGTGGCTTCTCTGCTGCGGAACACGGCCTCTAGGATGCATGGGCCTCTAGGATGCATGGGCCTCTAGGACGCATGGGCCTCTAGGATGCATGGGCCTCTAGGATGCATGGTCCTCTAGGAAGCACGGGCCTCTAGGATGCAAGGGCCTCTAGGATGCATGGGCCTCTAGGATGCATGGTCCTCTGTAGTTGCAGTTCCCCAGGTCCAGAATGTGGGCTCAGTAGCGGTGGTGCAGGGGCTTAGTTGCTCCGAGGCAAGGGAGGCCTCCCCGGACCAGGGACTGAACCCCCGTCTCCTGCATTGGCAGGTGGATTCTTTACCGCTGAACCACCAGGAAGCCCCTAGAACGGACTACTTTAATCACTACCGTTTAACCTTGTTCCGGAAATGCCATTTAATAAAATTAGAGAGAAATTTAAACTAGAGTTCTATATCCCAGTAAGACGAAAGCAGTAGTCCCTTTCAGATGATATGATTATCTACCTGGAAAACCCAACAAAACCCCATGGAATAACTCTTACAAACAATGAGATAAGTGAGTAAACTGGTTACAAAATAAGCTACAAAAAGCTATAGCATTTTTACTAACAAATTAGTATAAAATATTATAGATGCAGAACAATATAAAAAAAATGAAATAAACACCTGCGCACCCACCATCTGGCTTAAGAAATTTTAAAAACCTGCTGATACGGTTGGAGTTCTTTGTATTTCCCTCCTGATCACCTCCTTGCCTCAGAGGCAATCCTTAGCACGGATTTGAAGCTGCACAAAAATGACACACATTTTTGTGCAGCTTGAATACAAGCATAATTTTTTGTTGTATGAAAGCAAAAAGTCATTGTGCTTTGCAGATTCTGCATTTTTCACAAAAGGTTTGTGATAACCCTGTGTTGTCAGATGATGGTTAGCAGTTTTCAGCAATAAGGTATTTTTTAATTGAAATATGTACATTGTTTTACAGACATAATGCTATTACATACTTAGTAGACGACAGTATAGTAGAAACATATTTTTTATGTGCACCAGGAAGCTGTAAAATTCATGTGACTCATTCTATAGTGGTGGTCTGGAACCAAACTCATAATATCTCTGAGGTATACCTCTGCTTTCATTAAATTATACGAGCTTCTAAATTCTATTACTGTTGGTTTGATGTCCACTGAAATGGCATTCTACCGGAAGGGTTCTTTATCAAGCTTGCCTATTTGGGTCAGCATCACGTCTGCAGAGCTCCCTGAAGTGGATGCCTGGGACTCGAGTACATGCATCTCATGGCTGCATACTATTCCAGTGCATATATATGTATGGCCTTACTTATCCCATCATTTGCTGTCACGAACTCTCATGTATATGTTCCTTTTCAGAAATGTGAGTGTTGCTGCAGACCCCAGGGATCTAGAGTGTGTACCAGGAATGGGCTGAATCCATATCTTCATCTTTTCTAGCCAGAACCCCATTGCACTCAATTCTTGTTTGTAGCAGAAGGATATACAAGTGCTCATTGCTTCCATATCCTCGTTTTGATCAACCTATTTTTTTTAAATTTTTTACTCAATCACCAATAAGTAGAAAATATAACAGAAATACAACTTCTCATTCACAATAGCAGTGATCAAATTGTTAGGAATAAAGTTAACAAGCCATGTGGGGCAGGAACTATGTGAACACTACAACACTTTTTTAAAAAAAGAATACAGAGACTTGAGTAAATACAGAATGACAGACCCAGTTTCGTAAAGTGGAAAGATAAAATTTTTAATCTAAATTATTCTATGAATTCAGAACCTAATGACATTTCTCCCCAAGTATTTAAATAGACTGTATGTATGAAAGTAGCCATGATTTTTTTTTTTTAAAGCAATCTGAAAGGGGCTAAAACTAGTCCTGTTGTTGTTCAGTCACTAAGTTGTGTCCTGCAAGTTTCTAAGTGATTTTAATGCACCCTTAAAGCAGTACAGTGCCAATGCAGGAAAAGAAAACTGGTAACTGAAATGATGACTCTAGAAAAAGACTCAAGTGTACAAGAAAAAAATGGCAACTCAATTATTGGATAAGAGATCTATTTTATAAATACTAATTGGCATTTTTGGCTAACAATTTAGAAATAAACAAATTTGGACCTCTACCTCACAATTTACACACACATACAATTCAGAAGAATTAAATATTTTAATGTGAAAATTAAAGCTAAAATGATTAGTCAAAAGCTTTGGTCATTATGTCTGTGGTCCTGGGCTTGAAAGCAGGAACTATCGAAGAGAAGGTTTGACTATATAACAATGAAAAATTTTAGTTCAGTGATAAAACCTATGTCTATGAAGAAAAAGAATAGGAAAAATATTTTAAAAAGGATTACTTTGGCCACTTCATGCAAAGAATTGAGTTGGAAAAGACTCTGATGCTGGGAGAGATTGGGGGCAGGAGGAGAAGGGGACGACAGAGGATGAGATGGCTGGATGGCATCACCAGCTAGCTCAATGGACATGAGTTTGGGTGAACTCCGGGAGTTGGTGATGGACAGGGAGGCCTGGCGTGCTGCGATTCATGGGGTCGCAAAGAATCAGACACGACTGAGCGACTGAACTGAACTGAACTGAATCATCGAAACATATAGAGTTTCTATGGATATAAGGAAAAGAAACACCATGATAGAAAAAACAATCCAAGTTCACAAACAAGACATTTATAAAAGACAAACTGTAACAAAGTCAGTAATTAAAATGTGTGTTAAAGCAAATAAAATACCAAAGAATGGTGAAGTTGTGAGAAATGACAATTATAAACTCATTGCACATTTTTGAAGGGAAATTCATATCTATTTGTAAAGCTAAACTATGCACAATCCTGACACAGAAGTTCCATTTCTAGAAATTCATCATCAGGGAAATAGAGGCAGGAGTAAACATGTGGACAGCAGAATGTGGAACGTGAGCTTGCACACTGGGCATCAGACAGGCCAGGGTTTCAATCCCAGGAAGACGACTTCTAAACCAGTCCAGGTTGGATGCCTGATACAGGCTGGTGCACTGGGATGACCCAGAGGGATGGGACGGGGAGGGAGGTGGGACAGGGGTTCAGGATGGGGAATACATGTACACCCATGGTGGATTCATGTCAATGTATGGCAAAACCAATACAATATTGTAATTAGCCTCCAATTAAAATAAATAAATTTATATTAAAAAATAAATAAACCTTGGCCTCTTCATGAGTTCTGCTGCTGCTAAGTCACTTCAGTCATGTCCAACTCTGTGCGACCCCATAGACAGTATCTCACCAGGTTCCCCTGTCCCTGGGATTCTCCAGGCAAGAATACTAGAGTGGGTTGCCATTTTCGTCTCCAATGCAAGAAAGTGGAAAGTGAAAGTGAGGTCGCTCAGTCGTGTCCAATCAGTTCAGTTCAATTCAGTTCAGTTGCTCAGCCGTGTCCAACTCTTTGTGACCCCATGGACCACAGCACGCCAGGCCTCCCTGTCCATCACCAACTTCCAGAGTTTACTCAAACTCATGTCCATTGAGTCGGTGATGCCATCCAACCATCTCTTCCTCTGTCGTCCCCTTCTCCTCCTGCCCTCAACCTTTCCCAGCATCAGGGTCTTTTCAAATGAGTCAGCTCTTTACATCAGGTGGCCAAAGTATTGGAGTTTCAGCTTCAACATCATTCCTTCTAATGAACACTCAGGACTGATCTCCTTTAGGATGGACTGGCTGGATCTCCTTGCAGTCCAAGGGACTCTCAAGAGTCTCCCGCAATGCCACAGATAATAGCTTATCACTCCCTAGAGTTGTTATGAGAATTAAATGAAGCCACGCGTGTCGAGTGCCTCACAAATCACCTGACATACGTGCTCTGTAAATTTTTGCTACTGTTGCTGTCATTACTGTTTAGATCTATCCATACTGTTCAGCTTTTCAGGCACTGAGATGCTGATGCAAAGTAGTGTTTATTGACAGAGGAAGATGTCTAAGATACAGTATTAAGTGGCAATGCAAATTATAAACTGCAACTGTAATATGATACTTTCCTGAAATATACAAAATCTCCCTGCATCAGTGTGAGGGGTGCTAGAGATTAGCCATTTAATCCTTATCTACCTAAATGGGCACAAAAATTTTTGAAATGAATATATGAGCACAGAGAAAAGTATTTTATGACTTTATCTTAAAGAGTGAACCTAAAATTTTTGAGAAATTGTATATTTTATTCTTTTTTTTGCCTCAAAAAGTGACATTTATTCAAAGAGTCAAAGAGAAAAAAAAAGAAGAAAAATGACAAGATGTCCATCCCTTGGCTCCCTTCCCTCCCGCCTCCTGCTGCTCTTCAGCCCCCTTCAAGGTTTCACCCCTGGCTGGTGCTAGGTAGCACAACAGCCCCCCTCAGATGAGGTCAGCAACACTGAGGGGCATCTCCTCAATGGAGGTGTTGCAGAAGGTCTCGATGTCTCGAAGAGTCCTCTTGTCCTCTTCTGTCACCATGTTAATAGCCACACCCTTATGGCCAAAGCATCCGCCACGGCCAGTTCTGTGGATATAGCTTTCCCTGTTGGTGGGGAGGTCATAGTTGATGACTAAGGAAACTTGCTGTACATCAATGCCTCTGGCCAGTAGGTCAGTGGCAATCGATACTCGGCTAGAGCCAGAGCGGAACTCCCTCATGACAATGTCTCGTTCTGTTTGCTCCATGTCTCCGTGCATGGAGAGACGGTGAAGTCTCGGGCACGCATCTCCTCGGTGAGCCAATCCACCTCCCTTCGGGTGCTGATGAAGACGACTGCCTGGGTAACGGTCACGGTTTCGTACAAGTCGTACAGTATGTCCAGCTTCCACTCCTCTCATTCCACACTGATGTAGAATTGACGGATACCCTCCAGCGTCAACTCTTCCTTCTTGACAAGAATTCCTATTGGGTCCCTCATGAACTTCCTGGTCACCTTCAGCACACCAGAAGGCATGGTAGCTGACAGCAAAACCGCCTGTGTTGCTGTTGGGCTTCTGGAGTGTGTCATAGATCTGGTCCTTGAATCCACGGCTTAACATTTCGTCAGCTTCATCCAGTACAAACAACTCGATGTATTTGGGAGACAAGTATCTCCGGTTAAGGATGTCGAACACACGGCCTGGGGTACCCACGATGATATGGGGGGCTTCCATCTGCAGCTTCTGCACCTCAGCATGTACACTGGTACCCCCAATGCAGGCATGGCACGAGGCACCCACGTAATCTCCTAAGGCCATTACTACCTTCTGTATCTGCTGGGCCAACTCTCTAGTGGGTGCCAGGACCAAGGCCTGGGTGGCCTTTAGATCTAATTCAATCTGTTGCAGAACTGATGTGGCAAAAGTGGCCGTTTTCCCAGTCCCAGATTGGGCTTGAGCAATCACATCATAACCCTTGATACAAGGCAGAATGGCTCGCTGCTGGATGGCAGAGGGCTTCTCAAAACCATAGGCATATATGCCACGGAGGAGGGCCTCTGAGAGGTTCATGTCATCAAAGCTGTCGACAATCTCATTCCAGTTACTCTCAATGATGCCTTTGGGTTCCATCCCATCAGGGCCATTGTCTCTGGATTGGGAATCCTGACTTGCAGACATGATCCTTAGAAAACTCGAGAAGTTGTATATTTTATTCTTGATAAAATTTAAAATATAATGGCAACTAAGCTCTAATTTTAAAAATAATGAATACTGAACTGTGTTGGCATCCTTTTCCCTACAAAGTGTGGATGCTGTTGCTGCTATTTCTCAGTTGCCAAGTGTTATTTGATTCCTTTTCAACCCCATGGACTGTAGCCTGCCTGGCTTCTCTGTCCATGAGATTTCCCAGGCAAGAATGCTGGAGTGGGTTGTCCTTTCCTCCTCCAGGAGATCTTCTTGACCCAGGGATAGAACCCATGTCTCCTGCATTGGCAGGCGGATTCTTTACCACTGAGCCACCAGGGAAGTCCACCAAGCGTGCATGGCCAACTATGAGGCACTTAGCATGTGCAGGCACTTTGTAGCCACCGAAGACAGAGCAAGCAAGGAACAAAAGGAAGGCTTCCCTGGAGGTCACTCTCTACAGGGGAAGACAGATGAGAAGAAATTGTCAATCAGGTCAGTGCTAGAAGAAGAGGACATCCTGATTGTGGGTGCAGAAGATCACTGGGGAGAGGAAAGGGAAAGACTGCCTGCTAAGGGGAAGGGTTGACTTGTAGAAAACGGGAGATTGCCTGAGGAAAGGACACTCCAGGCAAAGGGACCAGCGGATGCAACAGGCAGAGGCCAGGACTGGGTCCGATGTGTTTGAGGAGCAGCAATGGTGTCCGTGTGGTGGGACCAGGCTGGGGAGACAGGGAGGTGTGCACCCAGTAGCTCAAGATGAAGGGGAGGAAAACCAAGAGAGAAGGCCCACCTGGATGCCACGTGGAGGAAGCGTCTCAGGAAGGAGGGAGAGATGACTTGATGCTGAGAGACCAAGTTCCTTAAGGACTGAGGAAGACCGCTGGACTGGAGCCAGGAAATCAGTGGCCCAGGGCATCTTCCCTGGAGAGATGATGAAGAAAGCCTTGTTGCCATGAGAGAGGAAGTGGAGATGAGCGCAGACAATTCTTTTACCAGGATTTTCCTATAAGGAGGAGCAGAAGAATGGACAGAACCTAGAGATAAGAGTGAGTCAAGGATAATTTTTTTTTCGGGGGGGGGGGGTGTTGGGAAACAGGGGAAATAGCAACATGTCTAAGTCATACCGGTGGGAATGCTCCAGTTGTTGTTGTTCAGTCGATCAGTCGTGTCCAGCTCTTTGCAACCCCGTGGACTGCAGCACATCAGCCTTCCCTGTCCTTCACCGTCTCCCGGAGCTTGCTCACACTCATGTCCATTGAGTCGACGACGCCACCCAGCCACCTCATCCTCTCCACCCTCTTCTCCTCTTGCCTTCAGTCTTTCCCAGCATCAGCGTCTTTTCCAGTGAGCTGGCTGCTCACATCAGGTGGCCAGAGTATTGGAGCTTCAGCTTCAGCATCAGTCCTTCCAGTGAATGCTGCGGTAGAGAGGGGAGGCACAGTCGTGGGGAGAGAACACAGCTGGAACTTCACCTGGCAGCAGCTAGTAGGACTGACCCACGGCCAGTGCTGGCTTGCCTTAGGTGACAGTGTGGACTGACTGCATTTTTTCTCAGGTCTGGCTGCACCTAAGAATCACCCTGGGGACTCTGAGAAACCACCAGTGCCCAGCCACATCTCAAATCATTTATATTGGTGCATCGATTTAATGAAATCAGTCGTCTTTTGCCATGTGTCCAGTTGGACTTTCAGTTCAGTTCAGTGGCTCAGTCATGCCCGGCTCTTTGAGACCCCATGGGTCTAAAGTTCCACTTTAGAATCAATTTATATTTTATTTGAACATCGCAGAGTCAGTGAGAGAGACTGTCTAACACAGATTCCCGGTTGACAGGCAGTGTTATTGGGGAGGAGGCTCAGGGAGCATCAGTTTCATTAGTGGTCATTTAGTTAGTTGATTTTTGTGGTTATTGTTAGTTATGGCACTTACTTTCTTTTAAAATATTTTGACTACAAGGAATCAGGTAATAAACTAGGGAATACATGTATTCCTTGGGCTTCCCAGGTGGTGCTAGTGGTAAAGAACCTGCCTGCAGATGCAGGAGACATAAAAGATGCTGGCTCAATCCCTGGGTCAGGAAGATTCCCTGGAGGAGGGCATGGCAACCCACTCCAGTATTCTTGCCTGGAGAATCTCATGGAAAGAGGAGCCTGGTGGGCTATAGTCCATGGGATTATAAAGAGTCGGACATGACTGAAGCAACTTAGCACACACACGCATATAAGTATTCCTAGTTTATTCTCATCAGGATAAGAGTAATAACAACAACATATTCTTTATATTCACCATATAATATACATGCTATATAATGCATAGTAACTAGTGTTGTTGTACATCAACATTAGTTTTTGCTGGGTAGAAGAATTACTAGTTTTGTTTTCTTTCCTCTTGATAGCTTTTGCCATGAGCGTATGTAATTTTCATCACCAGAGTAAAACCCAAATGAACCTATTTTCATTAAAAAGAAAGAAGATATGGAAAACAGTATGGCTGCTTCTCAAAAAATTAAAAACAGAATTATCATATAATCCAGCAATTCCAGCTCTGGTTATATCTTCAAAAGAATTGAAAATAGAGTCTCAGGTATTTGTACACCCATGTTCATAGGGGTATTATTCCTTATGACCAAAAGGAAGAAGCAACCAAAGTGTTCATCAACAGACAGTGAATACATAAAATGTGGCCAATAGATACAATGCAGTATCATTCAGCTTAAGGGAAAAAAAGAAAGAAATTCTGACACACGCTACAACATCTCTGGGGACTCTTGGCTCAGAGGAATAAGCCAGGACAAAATATTGTCCACTTACCTGAGGGTTCTGGAGCAATCAAACTCATAGAAACAGAAAGTAAAATGATGGTTGCCTGGGGCTGGGGCTGGGGGAGAAGGGAGTGAGGAGCTGTTGTTTAACGGGTCCAGAATTTCAGTTCAGCAAAACAAAAAATCCTGGAGATTGCTTGTCCAATAATATGAATGAACTTAATGCTTTGGTATTGTACACTTAAAATTATTCAGATGGCAAATGTCAATGTTATGTGCATTCTGTCACAATTTAAAAAATCTAAAAAGAAAGACAGAAGAAGGAGAATGCTAGTTAGCTGAGTTTCTGGGGCGTGATTGCACCTGTAGGTCCGGTGGGCACTGGGACCTGGGAACGCACCAGATGTCCTCCGAAGGTCGTCTTTAGTTTGGGGAATCTGTAAAATGCTAGAAATCTTTCCTTATGCTCAAAAAGAATTCAACTCATTAAAAGGATTTTCATCCCATGATTTGTACCTATATTTTGAGTTTAGACCCAGAGAACTTCAACAGCCTCATATGAATACAAGATTTTATGGCGAGCTCAGTAAGAGGAAGGAAAATGGATTTTTTTGGATTCATTTTCAATGTAATTTATTTTTCCAGTCTCTGGTGTACAGTGTGATTCATTTCAAAGGGGCTCTACTTCAGGCCATGTGGCTCTAAGTAGGACTTACACAAAACGAAGGCACTGCATCTAATTTATCATTTAGGAACCCAGACTTCATAATTATGCGGCCAACCACGTCCAATCATGAGTCAGCTGTGAGTCTAAATAGAAGTGTTCGCCCACTGCAATGATAGAAGTCCCTCTTATTGGGGAGACTGTAATTACTCTGACAGTTCTCATCACTGGCTCTCTTTCAAGTTTCAGAGGAAGCTTTTCTCTGAGATGTGTAGCCATGCTGCAGGCTCCACACTCCACTTGCTAACTCCATCACGGGTGGACCACCTCAGGACCAGAAACACGGTGGGTCTTCTCACCAAGGCATGAGGACGAGGCTCCCACTGGCTTCCTCTCGTGCTATCTAGAATACAGACATGATTACTCAGAGGCTGCTCTTTGAGAAATGCATCCTGTAAGAGGCCACACTCCAGCCTGTTATGTATTAATACTGGAGCTTCAGACTAGCCAAGAGCAGCACAGTTTTTGTAGATTACGGGTTCATGCTTGTTTGTGTGTGTGTGTGTTTTTAGCTACTGAAACTTCAAAAGCAATACATCCTCCCCATAAAAATTCAAACACTGCAGAAAAGTCTAAAATCAAATATAAAATGTTCTTGCTGGGGACTTCCCTGGTGGTACAGTGGTTAAGAATCCACCTGGTAATACAGAGGCCATGGGTTCGGTCCCTGGTCCAGGAAGAATACTCATGCCATGGGGTAACTAAGCCCGTGAGCCACAACTACTGAAGCCCATGGACCCTAGAGCCAGTGCTCCACAACGAGAAAGTCTGGGCCCCGAAATGAAGAATAGGCCCCTCTCGCTGCAGCTAGAGAAAGCCTGTATGCAGTGATGAAGACCCAGCACAGCCATAAATAAATAAAATGTTCCCATCCCTCCTTCTAACTACCCATGATGTAATTTAGATACACAGTGTAAGCAATTAAGTACATTTTTCTTCCACACTCTTCTCTTTGCCTACACAGGCATTTATTTGAGTGTTCATTTCACTTTTACTGCATTATACTAAGTGAGGTATTTATTAATTTTCTTGTATCCCTTATGAAGTGAATGTTTGTGTTTCTCCCAACATCATAAGTTAAAGACCTTATCCCCATGGTGATGGGATTGGGAGATGAGGCCCATGGGAGGGAATTAGGTTTAGACGAGGTCATCAGAGGGGGGCCCCAGGGAAGGGGTTAGTGCCCTAATAGGGAGATGAAGGAACTGGAACTTTCTCTTATGAAAAGGAGGTCAACTGCATGCTTGGAGGAGAACGTTCATGAGAGCCCTATGGTCTCTCTTGCCCAGGACTTGGGGACCTCTCAGTGCAGAGTTGCTCCTCATGCACTTGCTATGGAGTCTGAGTGATGGCAGGTATATCAAGGTAAAGGGTAAGGGCACAGGCCCCCTGGAAGAAGAGTCAGGGCCCAGCATCCAAGTGTCCCAGAAACGCTACCACCAGAAAGAAGCCCATGAAAAGAGTGTGTCACAGCCTTTGGAAGTAGCACGTCTTCAACATGGAGGAAAGAGGTGATTGGTCAGGCCTGGAAGGGCAACCCTATTTCTTCCAACGTAAGATCCTGTTTATTTTACAGCACATCCTGATTTCAGAGGTGGTAATGTTAAAAACACACGTCTTTAAATCAGTACTTTCAATGACTTACCCTATATTGGGGAGCGGGGAACAAACAGACAGAACCAAGAACTAGCTGAGTCGACAGGATGAAAATACAATATATCTGCAAACAAGCACACTTTTGAAATACACAGCTCTGATTTTCTAAAAATTCTCATCAGGAGAGCAGGACTCTTTATATTTTAGCTTTTTTTGCTTTGTGCTGCTTATGATTGCCCTACACAATTTTTAGCTACTAACAGGTTCCACAGAGCGCCTCATTTCAACCTGGCATTACAATGGAGCATTGTTACATTTTGTGAAATGGCCAGCCTGCACTGAATTACCATTACCCAGAACCATAAAATTGAGGACTGTACTCAAAAAAAAAAAATTTTTATTATTTTTTAAAATCAGGGCTTCATTTTAGGTAAAAAAGAAATTTCTTTTTGCTACTGGACTATAGTAGACTAATGAAGACTGCCCATGCTTTTGGAAACAGGAAAGATCCTGGGTGGTTTTCCCCATGTGGTGCCCTTAGGGAAACATATTTTGAGGGTCACTATTTGCCCGTGTCTTTTTCAGCTTTCACAATGAATTGAATCACCTACCCTCCAAACCAGAAAGTACTGAATCAATCTCCCTTTCCACATGCCCCAACCTCACTTGCTATTTCGATAATTAGCTGGTTCTAGCACGATTTTGAAATAAGTGAAATGTGTCTCCATGGGTCCTCTCCTCCTCTCTTTTCAGATCCTCTTTATTGTTGGTGCTGATTTTCACCTTGACTTTCTAGACTCTCCGCCATCCCAGAGTGGTTGGCATTTTCCTCCGCCCGCTTTCCTGTTCACGTTCTCATCAGCTTCCACGTCCTGTCCTCGCCCTTGGCTCTTCTCCTGCTGCATGCTTCCAGCAAAGGTGTAAGTGACGGCGGGGACTCAGTGACTTCACTCTCTTCCTCTGCCAGAACATGAGTCTGTGCCACAGAAGAGACTGATGGAACAACCTAGTAGTTCTCAGCCCGGTCTGCACATTGGAATCACCTGAAGCACTTTTAAAATGATCAAATGTCTACCTCCCATTCACGGTCTGATTTAATACATCCAGAGTGGGACCCAGGTGAAAACAAGGTGAAAGTGTTAGTCCCTCAGTCATGTCCGACTCTTTGTGACCCCATGAACTCTAGCCCATCAGGTTCCTCTGTCCATGGGATCCTCCAGGCAAGAATACTGGAGTAGGGTAGCCATTCCCTTCTCCAGGGGATCTTCCTGACTCAGAGAATGTACTCGGGTCCCCTGCCTTGCAGGCGGATTCTTTACTGTCTGAGCCACAATAAATCCTCCCTACATGACTCAAACACAAAAGCAGAAACTAGAAATCACTACTCACCCCAAGAGAGGGAGACCTAGGATGACTGCAGTGTCTGTGGTGAGTCAGACTGGAAACCTGGGATCAGGAGGAGGCCTCCAGTCTCACCAGGTTGGCAACTAGCTACTTCAGTCAAAGACCCATTCGTATCCTTGTTGTTTATCAATAGAAGTAATTTCTTACAGGTCTCTTCTAATGATGGAAAATCAAACAGTTTATAGAAATTCTCTGATCAATGTCTCTATCAAAGATCTTTGAGCTGACAAAAATATATCACTCCCATGGCATGGTACCTTTTAAGAGTTCTGTCTCTTCCAAGACTCAGGTCATCCCATCTCTTATTTCAGAGGAGCACAGATCTCTCTGTCTTCTGAGTTCCCCCCAAAAGCAAGTTACAAATAAGTTTTTGTTTGTTTATCCTTCTTATTCCAGAACTAGGCACAAAAGAAGACACTGTTCAGAGTAAGAGAGACCAGGAGACAAGAAGTACAGCAAAGGAACAGAAAGTTTAACTTTTCCAGCTTCTCTGATTCCATTAGACATCTACAAACTTACAGAAGTAGATTCAAGTTCCTTTCAGTGAGCAGTCATCTTTGCTAATAATCATTATTTCTTCAGTAGGAGATGCCTATCAAATTTTCTCTCCACTGTCTGTATCAGCCCTACTATCAACAGCACATAAAAGTAAAACATGATAAAGTTGAATTCTTTTTTCACGTGACCTGAAGAAATGTCATGCTCTGGATTTCCCTCCTAAGGATAGTATTTGTGTCCCATATACTGATGCCGTTTTACAGTTAGAATTACACACCATCCTGGATCAGCTTGAACCGGCATTGCTGGTGACATAGTGTTGCAGTCTTGGAATGTTTCCTGGAAGGTGAACATGCTTAATGGCCCCGGTCAGAAAAACACAACAGGCGTTAAGTGATTACATATTAGATCCATGTATTCAAAAAGCATCCCTGTGTAAACATTAAGGGGAATAGAAAGAGCTCCCAGAAAAACACAAATGAAAACATAGAGAAGGAGCTTTCAAAGGATTAAGAAAAGAATGCTTTCTCCATAGTCTGTGCCGGGAGCCAGCGTGAGGAATACCTTTCAGCTCATTTTCAGAAGTTTTACGAATTTCTGAAAGAGCCGTTTTTAAAGAACCTTTTCTATGTTATTGCTCCACTGTATCTTCCTAGGGGCGCTCTGTAGACTGGGCACTAGAAACTGTCACAAAAATATACGCTTGTATCTTTTGTTAAAATTTGTGCAGTTGAGCTAGGTGAGTTTGGAGGAACTTGACTGTTAAGAATACTGGCTTTAAAAAGTCTTATTGATAATACCTATAAATTGTCAAACTTGTGAGTCTAATTAAAGTCAATGGAATGAAAAAATGAGACTTTTACACCACCTCATAGCTCGGGGCCGACAGAACTTGTCAAGATATGAAGTGTCTTGTGATGAAGGCATTTGCTTTGTGAGCATATTTATTGCTCAACCTGTTCCACCCTCTTCCATCCTCCCTGAAGTTCAAGAAAGAGGTGAAATGCAAGCACATTACTTCTTTCACAGTCTGAATTGAATAGGTGCATTTCCTGTACTCTCCTCCCAGATTCTAGGGGTCTTTCTGGTTGTAGAGAATAAGTGTGGCGACAGATACTCCATCATTTCATGCAGAAAAATGGGTGCCAAAAGCCTACGGCCTAATCATTCAATGTTCTGATCATCGTCCGCTTGTTGGCTTCAGCCCTTTGCTTACTTTGCTGTTGTTGTTCAGTCACTAAGTCATGTCTGATTCTTTGCAAGCTCATGGACTGCAGCACGCCAGGCTTCCCTGTCCTTCACTATCACCTGGAGTTTGCTCAAAACCATGTCCATTGAGTCAGTGATGCCATCCAACCATCTCATCCTCTGTCGCCCCCTTTTTCTCCTACCTTCAATCTTTCCCAGCATCAGAGTCTTCCAATGAGTCAGCTTCTGGCATCTGGTGGCCAAAGGATTAGAGCTTCAGCTTCAGCATCAGTCCTTCCATTGAGTATTCAGGGTTGATTGCCTTTAGGATTTACTGGTTTGATCTCCTTGCTGTCCAAGGGACTCTCAAGAGTCTTCTCTAGTACCACAGTTCAAGAGTGTCAATTCTTTGATGCTCAGCCTTCTTTATGGTCCAGCTCTCACATTCCTAACTACTGGAATAACCATAGCTTTGACTCCATGGACCTTTGTTGGAAAAGTGATGTTTTTGCTTTTTAATACGCTGTCTAGGTTTGTCAGAGCTTATGTCGACCTTCTGCATTGTTCCTTGTTATCCGGGTCCTTGTGTTCTCAAACACTTTGGGCATTAAAGGTCTGTGTAAGTGTTTCAGGGACACGTAATGAGTAAGCAAGCTAAATGAGTGAGCTTTGGGGAGGATAAACCAACCAAGTTCAAAGGGAAAGGAAAAGAGTGGAGTCTATTTGAACATCAGGAAGAGAATCATCAAAGCTGGCCATGGTTCCTGTTACGAACAACCTTCCTCTGTGTCTCAGTGAAATATCATAAGACAGACTTGTCCACACTCAGATTCCTGACACCATACACTGACTGATCCCAGAGCTTCTGATTTCTCATTTTTGTCATTTTCTTCTTTCTAATTACCATTTCTTCTTTTTCTTCAATGAGAATTTTTTCTCCTATATTACCTGAGTTAGACATAAATGCCATCCATTTAAAAACTCTTTTGTAACCCTAAGTGTCAATCACACATGGGAGGTTAGGGGACTGAATAAGTTAGAAGTTTCTGGAATTTATAAATAATCATGCTTGACATTGGAACAGTGGATTGCAGTTTACAAAGCACCTTCATCCTCAAGATGCTGATTCTTACCACGACCCTATGAAACAGACAGGGGAGCCATCGAAGAAACTGAGACCCAGGGAGGTTGTCCAGGATCACATGATCTCTGATATTACCTTTTCTGGGTGTCCTTTCTGTTCTGCCAGTCTTCTGGCTTAGGAAGACAGAATTGTCTGACAGTTTTTTGGTTGCTGTTTATTAACACCCTGATGAAGGTTCAGAATAGCAGACAGAGTAGACCCATAAGTTACTATATCAAAGATCTTTATTTCACTTTCCCTGAACCTAACATAACTTTCTCCTCTTTGGCACTGGATAAGAATTTTTAATTTGGAAAAAAATTTTTTTGAAATGTACTTTTAAAAATATGACACCACTCTTATGGCAGAAAATGAAGAGGATCTAAAAAGCCTCTTGATGAAAGTGGAAAAGGAGACTGAAAAAGCTGGCTTAAAGCTCAGCATTCGAAAAATGAGGATCATGGCATCTGGTCCCACCACTTGTCCCACCACTTCATGGCAAATAGATGGAGAAACAATGGAAACAGTGAGACACTTTATTTTCTTGGGCTCCAAAATCACTGCAGATGGGGACTGGAGCCATGAAATTAAAAGACACTTGCTCCTTGGAAGAAAAGCTATGACCAACCTAAACAGTATATTAAAAAGTGGAGACATTATCTGGCCAGCAAAAGTCCATCTAGTCAAAGTTATGGTTTTTCCAGTAGTTATAGGTGGATGTGAGAGTTGGTTCATAAAGAAAGCTGAGTGCTGAAGAATCGATGCATTTGAATTGTGGTGTTAGAGAAGACTCTTGAGAGTCCCTTGGACTGCAAGGAGATCAAACCAGTCAATCCTGAAGAAAATCAGTCCTGAATATTCATTGGAAGGACAGACGCTGAAGCTGAAGCTCCAATACATTGGCCACCTGATGCGAACAGTTGACTCATTGGAAAAGACCCTGATGCTGGGAAAGATTGAGGGCAGGAGGAGAAGGGGACGACAGAGGATGAGATGGTTGGATGGCATCACCGACTCGGTGGACATGAGTTGGAGCAAGCTCTGGGAGTTGGGGATGGACAGGGAGGCCTGGCGTGCTACCGTCCATGGGGTCTCAAAGAGTTGGACATGACTGAGCAACTGGGCAAACTGAGCAAACTGAACTGACTTTTTAAATACTTTTCTTTATTCGTTTTTGGCTCTGCCGGGTCTTCATGGCTGCACAGGCTCTTCTCTTGTGGAAAGTGGGGCTGCTCTCCAGCCGTAGTGTGCAGGCATCTCTCTGCTGTGGCTTCTCTTGTTGCAGCGCACAGGTTCTGGGCATGTGGGCTGCAGTGGTTGTGGCTCACAGGCTCAACAGTTGTGCTGCACCTCTTAGCTGTTCCGCAGCTTGTGGGATCTTCCTGGATCAGGGATCAAACCTGTGACTCCTGTATTGGGAGGCAGATTCTTTACCACTCCCTCAGAGCTCAGTTGGTAAAGAATCCACCTGCAATGCAGGAGACCCTGGTCTGATTCCTGGATCGGGAAGACCCCCTGAAGAAGGCATAGGCTACCCACTCCAGTACTCTTGGGCTTCCCTTGTGGCTCAGCTGGTAAAGAATTCACCTGCAATGTGGGAGACCTGGGTTCAATCTCTGGGTTGGGAAGATGCCCTGGAGAAGGGAAATGTTATCCACTCCAGTATTCTGGCCTGGAGAATTTTATGGACTGTATAGTCCATGCAGTTGCAAAGAGTCAGACATGACTGAGCTTCGCTGATGTGAATTCTTTACCACTGAGCCACCTGGGAAGCCCCTATATTGAATTTTAAAATCACACGCAAACATGGTTAGACTCAGTCATCTGTGAAGGAACACATTTCATCAGTTTTTCAGCTATAGCCTTCTGAAAAGTCATTGTCCTCATAAAAATTCACAGTGAACTCACTCCACATTGCTTGCCAGCAGGACCTCTAGCCTTTCCCACCGCTACTGGTAGGATGCACAGAATCTGCTTCTATTAAATGGGCCCCAAGTTCTCCGAAAAGCAAAGTTTCCTATAGAAAATTAAAGTTAGGGGAAAGAGATAATGTGTACTATGCTTCTGCTCAGCTTACATGCGTGCATCTCAGTCACTTCAGTCGTGTCTGAATCTTTGAGACCTCATGGACTGCAGCCCAGTAGGCTCCTCTGAACATGGGATTCTCCAGGCAAGAATACTGGAAGTGACAGTGGAAGTCGCTCAGTCTGTGTCCGACTCTTTGTGACCCCCATGGACCATACAGTCTGTGGAATTGGCCAGAATATTGGAGTGGTTGCCATTTCCTCCTCTAGGGGAATCTTCCTGACCGAACCCAAGTTCAGTCTTCCTGATTGAACCCGAGTTTCCTGCAGGTCCTGCATTGCAGGCAAATTCTTTATCCCTGAGCCCCGAGGGAAGCACCTCTGTTCAACTAACCAGCCACTTTTCACCAGGCCTGCCCAGAGATGCTGAAGTCTGAAGGCTGCCCATCAACATGCCGGTGTGAGCAAATAGGCTTCCTCTCCAAGTCAAGACCCAAAGGGACCACAATAGGATAAAACCACAGACTGGGCTAATAGGATGAGATGACTGGTGAAGTTAAAACTTATAAATATAAGCTTAAAAAGAATAATTGCTCAAATACAGAATAAGACATGAATCCACAGGAATAAGCGGGGGGACATTTCCAGGATTTCAAGTCAACAGTGAGAGTGCAGTAAGAGACAGCATCCTGTGTCCAGCATCGGACTGCCTGGATGGAAGTCGTGTGTCCTGAACGCGGAAGGCAAGCATTCCTTCCCAACAGGACCTGCTAAACTGTGCTTGAGGGCTGGGTTTGCTTTTCGCTGTACCTTTTAGAAGCAATGCAGTCAAGAGAGGAGGTATTCAGGGAAGGAACCATGCTCATCAGGCCTGGCTCGTTGGTGATGGTAAATATTTGTTGAATGGTTGATACATGAGGAATAAATATGAGGGATTGTAGCAGGAATTGGACCAGCTCATTCTGGTTTATTGGCTTCCCTGGTGGCTCAGTTGGTAAAGAATCTGCCTGCCATGCAGAAGACCCAGGTTTAGTCTCTGGATCAAGAGGATCCCCTGGAGAAAGGCTTGCCAACCCACTCTAATATTCTTGCATGGAGAATTCCATGGACGGAGGAGCCTGGCAGACTACAGTCCATGTGGTCGTGAAGAACTGGACATGACTGAGCGTGAAAGTGATTAACACAAGATTTGGGGAAGCTCAATAAAGAAATGATGCACTCAGATCCTTTAAGAAACAAATGTCAAGGCAGGCATTACATGCAAGGATTTTATTTGGGGAAGTAGCCCACAGCTCCAAAGCTTAGGTAAATACACAATACAAAGTAATGGCCAGGGATTATTTACACATGTGCTTACTTTTTCAAGCTTTAGGATTTTCTATTTACTTTTTGTTTATGATTTTTAGCAAAATTTTACTGAGCCCAAAGGCCATATATTATATAATTTTTATCCTTTGAATTTTGTTGAGATGCTTTCTATAGCACAGAATATGGACATGGGGGGTAACTATGTCTCATTTATCTACCATAAGGTGATGAGCAATGTAGTAGGGTTGTAGGGTAGTGTTGTTTATGTGACAGCGACTTCATATTCATTACTCATGTCGTTGCTGTCTTGTGTCTTTGCCTCCCATCNTATCCTTTGAATTTTGTTGAGATGCTTTCTATAGCACAGAATATGGACATGGGGGGTAACTATGTCTCATTTATCTACCATAAGGTGATGAGCAATGTAGTAGGGTTGTAGGGTAGTGTTGTTTATGTGACAGCGACTTCATATTCATTACTCATGTCGTTGCTGTCTTGTGTCTTTGCCTCCCATCTGCGCCATCATTACTGAGAGAATTTGTTAAAATCTCTATGATGGCACATATCTATTTTTCCTTTTTAGCTTTTGCTTTATATATCTTGAAGCTATATTAGAAGTATTACAAGTGTTTCTTTATCTCTAGTAACTTCTTAACTTAAAAACTGCTTTGATGCTCATATACCAACCATAGTTCTTGGGGGGGTGGTCGATATTAACGTGGTATATGTTTCCATCCTTTTCTTTCAACTGCTGCAGTTCCTGTATTTCAAGTTACTCTCTTGTAAGCAGTACTGTTATTATTGTTGTGTAATGAAGAAGTTGTGTCTGACTTTTTTGTGCCCCCATGGACTGGAACCTGCCAGGCTCCTCTGTCCATGGGATTTCCCAGGCAAGATTACTGGAGTGGGTTGCCATTTTCTTCTCTAGGGGGTCTTCCCAACCCAGGGATCTAGCCCGCATCTCCTGCATTGGCACGCGGATTCTTTACCACTTAGTGACCAGGGAAGCCTGCAAGCAGTTAGTATTATTTTCTTAATTTACCCTTTTATATTTTTCATGAAAGTATTTGATCATTTTACATTTATATAATTATTGATATATTTGATTTACAGATGCCACCTTCTATTATTTTCCATTTGTCCTAGTTGTTTACGTTTCTTTCCTTGTCCTGCATTATTTTGCAATTTTCATGTATTTTTTAACTGTTTCATTTATCCTCTATTAATTTTCTAGTTGTATATTTTCTACTATTCTTACTCTAGAGAATACTAGGCATATCCTTAATTCATTAAAATGGAAAATAATTTGGAAGTGATAAATCATTACACTATATTAGTCTACTTCCTGGACAAGGAAGCACAGTAGACAGCTTTATCTTTTAACATTTATAACATGTTATCTGAGAGTAAAAATAGTTGGCTTAAAGCTCAACACTCAGAAAACTAAGATCATGGCATCTGGTCCCATCATTTCATGGCAAATAGATGGGGAAACAGTGGAAACAGTGGCTGACTTTATTTTTCTGGGTTCCAAAATCACTGCAGATGGTGATTGCAACCATGAAATTAAAAGATGCTTACTCCTTGGAAGAAAAGTTATGACCAACCTAGACAGCATATTAAAAAGCAGAGACATTACTTTGTCAACAAAGGTCCGTCTGGTCAAGGCTATGGTTTTTCCAGTGGTCGTGTATGGATGTGAGAGTTAGATTATAAAGAAAGCTGAGCACTGAAGAACTGATGCTTTTGAATTGTGGTGTTGGAGAAGACTCATGAGAGTCTCTTGGACTGAAAGAAGATCCAACTAATCCATCCTAAAGGAGATCAGTCCTGGGTGTTCATTGGAAGGACTGATGTTGAAGCTGAAACTCCAATACTTTGGCTACATGATATGAAGAGCTGACTCATTTGTAAAGACCTTGATTATGGGAAAGATTGAGAGCAGGAGGAGAAGGGGGTGACAGAGGATAAGATGGTTGGGTGACATCACCAACTCAATGGACATGGGTTTGGGTGGACTCCAGGACCTGGTGATGGACAGGAAGGCCTGGTGTGCTGTGGTTCATGGGGCCGCAAAGAGTTGGACACGACTGAGTGACTAAACTCAACTAAAGTGACCTTTCATATTATTGTCATCCTATATTTAATTTCATATATTTCTAAATTTTATGAAACACTATTGCTATTGTTTTACACTGTTAGTATTATTCAGATTTATTCACATTTTATACTTTATTTTCCTTTTAGTTTTTCCTACAGTTCATGCTTTTGGCTAATATCATATTTCTTCTACCTGAAAAAAATTTCTTTTTAGGTTAGTACAGGTTTTCTGTTGAAAAATATGTATTTTATCCTTAATTTTAATTATATGGTGACAATTACTTTCTGGTATTATTTTAAATATGCCACTACATTGTTTTTTGGCTCAGTCTCAATTGTATTAAGGAATCTGTTGTCCATCTTTTTGTTTTTGGAGAGATAATATGTTTTTTCCATTCTTTGGCTCTTCTTGAAATTTTCTCATTGTTTTTGGTTTTAAGTTGTGATGTTCTTAAGTGAATTTTCTAATTCCAATTGCTGAGTTTATATTATTTTAAAAACCTATAGTCTGATTTCTTTTGTCAATTTTAAAAATTCTTTTTCAAGTTTTTTTCTTATATTTTAAAATTCTTTATTAAATTTCTTACAATATTTCTTCTGCTTTATGTTTTGGTTTTTTGGCAGTAAGGCCAGTGGGATCTACGCTCCCTGATCAAGGATTGAACCCACAACTCCTGCTTTGGAAGATGAAACTGTAACCACTGGACTGCCAGGTAAGTTTTGTCAGTTTTAGAAAATTCTCTGCTCTCACAGCAAATATTACTCTGTTCTCTCTCTCCTTCATTTCTGAGACTCCAGTATACATATTATAGGCCTTTTCATCAGGTCCCGTAGGAAATAATAAAAGGGAGGGTAAGAACATGAAAATTATGGGAACTGCTGACAGCTACAGAAGAAGTCTCATAAGAAACCAACTCTGATGACACCTTGATCTTGAACTTGTGGCTTCTAGAACTGTGAGACTGTGAACTTAGGTTGTCTAAACCAACCAGTTTTTAATCCAACTGGCCTTGAACAATGTGGGGATTAGAGACACTGGTTTTTATGCATTTACAGTTGGCTTTCATACCCGTAGTTCTGCATCTGCAGATTCAACCTGCTGCGAATTGTGTAGTCCTGTAGACTGTATTTATTGACAAAAATTTAGGTGTATGTGGACTCATGGCAGTTCAAACTCCTATTATCCAAGGGTCAACTGTCCATCATTATGGTATCATACCTACAGCTATCTTTTTCTAATTCTAAGAATTCAGTTCAGTTCAGTCANTGCTGCGAATTGTGTAGTCCTGTAGACTGTATTTATTGACAAAAATTTAGGTGTATGTGGACTCATGGCAGTTCAAACTCCTATTATCCAAGGGTCAACTGTCCATCATTATGGTATCATACCTACAGCTATCTTTTTCTAATTCTAAGAATTCAGTTCAGTTCAGTCACTCAGTCGTGTTTGACTCTTTGTGACCCCGTGGACTGCAGCATGCCAGGCCTCCCTGTCCATCACCAACTTTCAGAGTTTACTCAAACTCATGTTCATCACATTGGTTATGCCATCCAACCAGCTCAACCTTTGTTGTCTCCTTCTCCTCCTGCCTTCAGTCTTTCCAGCATCAGTGTCTTTACAAATGAGTCAGTTCTTTGCATCAGGTGGCCAAAATATTGGAGTTTCAGCTTCAACATCAGTCCTTCTAATGAACACCCAGGACTGATCTCCTTTAGGATGTACTGGTTCAATTTCCTTGCCATCCAAGGGACTCTCAAGAGTCTTCTCCGACACCACAGTTCAAAATCCTCAATAGTAGGCAGCTTTTCAGAATAATAGGGTAAAATAATAAATGTTCAGAAATGTACAGGCAGAGATATATGCTCCCTTCTGTACATCGTTCAGTCACTCGGGTTTGTTTTTCTCATACAGCAGCATGTTATCATTGTTGACATGGGGCCGTGGACTTGCCAGCGGCTGTTCTACCAGCTGTCACCCAAACAGCTGGTATCTCCTTAGCAATGAAGGAAGCAGCTCATAGTGCATTTGTGATTCTGGAGGTTAACAAATTGCACCAGGTTTGAAAGGAGGTGCACAGCGCCTCCATTTTGCACAGCTTGTGTCACAAATTAGATTTCTAAAAGCATCACAAAGCTATCTCTTACTGTCAACAATAGGTTCACCAGTAGAGAGGACAAAAATGGAAACAATTGAATCTTGAGAGGTTATTTATTGAAAATCGGATTCAGTGGTGTATAGACGCTATCACAATACGGGACAAAGCAAATGCACTTTGTGTTTTCCCCAAAGGTTAAAGACTTTAGCTGTGAAAGAGCTGGCATGAAGATTCTAAAGAGGGAGATGTGAAAGTAGAGCTCTATTTGTGACACGCTGGAACAGCGGCAGGGTTAGAGTGTCCATCTCTTCACCCGACAAGCTCTTTCATAGACAATAAAAGGCTGCAAAGGTCATTGAGGGAGTTATTTGTCTGCATCTAAATTTCAGGACCTGATGTGTCTGCATCACTTTCAACAATTATTTATCCTATTTCTAATATCCGTTTGGACCGTGGGCAGCAATGACCAGCAAAAAGCCTCCTGAAATTGAGGGTCAGGAAAACCAAGAATCAGGTGAAACTTTCCTTGAGCGGATACTATGTCCATTGTCTCTCATCACTGCATTTCCACCATTTTAAATGTCTTCAGAATGTATCATCACCTCTGTCTTTTCTTTAGTGAGAGGAGATGATGAAACGGATGAACAAGATTCTTGCCCTGCTTCCATAACCTGATGCTTCATAAAGATATTGCAAAGCATATGTGAAAATTAAATAATACATAGATAAACACATAAATAACATGCAATAAATAAAATATTCACAAGTAAAACAAAGCTGCTAAATAATAACAGTACAACACTAGGCACCAGATGGTCCCCAGAGACATCTAGTTCCAGGGGTAATTGTCCAGGATGAGAGCTCACTTCAGTCCCCAACCAACACTGTAGGGTCAGCGATGCTGGCACCTTGGGAGATTGTGTATTTTTAAAGTATTATTATTTTAATGAAATATTTCTCTTTGTTTCTTTATTATTTGTCCACATTTAAGTTTGTCCAGTAGACATTTATTGAGCCTTTGCTGTGTGTTAGGTACTGAAGGATAATAAAAGTAGCCGGTGTTTGTACTTTTCTTTAGAGCTTAAAAATACTGTTGCATGTGTTCATCTCTTGGATACAGTGTGGGTGCCTGTGTGCTCAGTTGCTCAGTCGTGTCCAGCTCTTTGCAACCCCGTGGACTGTAGCCTGCCAGGCTCCTCAGTCTATGGGATTTCACAGGCAAGAATACTGGAGGGAATACAAGAATACTTTCTCCAGGTACAATATGAGTTCTGTTCTCCAATTAATTACAGTGACATAATAAAAATGCCCTGTGTACCTGAAGTCAGGAGCTTGAGCAAAATGAAACAGTGCTGAGAGGTGGAGGGTTTAACCTCACCAAGAGAGCATGCTTTTAAATGCACGGAAGACAGTTCTTCAAAATAGCAAAAGGGATTAGGCTTAATGCCGCCTGTTAATGAAGGGATTCTGAATGAGTGGCCCTGTAGTTTTTAATAGACCAAGACAAATATTCTATTCAGAAAAATGAAGAACTAAAATGACAGACAGCCTTGCTTGCTTATTTTTGTCCTCTGGAAGATGTACTTCTTTGTGGAGAGGAGAGCAGTGATCACAACCCACAGAAGTGACAGGTGCTGGGGTCATGCGTCTGCTTTAGGGCTGCCAGGAAAGCTATTGTTTGGATTTGCTGCTGTGGCCTGCAGCAAAGCAAGTCTGTAATTTTTGCTCTGGAAATAGTGTTTAGTTCAAGGTAAGGGGAAAAAAAATGTAAGCATCTGTCTCTTCAGAATACATTCTGCTTTTGACAAATGCTTCTCAGTTGTATCATTTGGATACGCCAGTAGCACAGAGCTATGTAAAGGTCCTTGATATTAACTCTTAAATTAAACCTCTCTGGGAAAACTAGGGTCTTCCAAAATGGTTCCCTGGTAAAGAATCTTCCTGCCAATGCTTGAGATGCAGGAGACTCTGGTCTGATCTCTGGGTAGGGAAGATCCCCTGGAGCAGGAAATGGCAACCCACTCCAGTATTCTTGCCTGGAGAATTCCATGAACAGAGGAGTCTGGAGGGCTACAGTCCATGGGTCTCAAAGAGTCAGACATGACTAAATGACTTTCTTTCTTTCTTTCTTACTGTAAAAAACAGTTCAAAAATCACTTGAATATTGTGTCAGGTCCCCATTTACAAGACACTTCTGTGTGTCTTACACATAGTTAGGCACTAGGGTGAGCTTGCAGGTTTTGGGAAAATACACAATCCCTGTGCAACCTAGAGGATGCTAAAGAAGTTTTGATCATCTCTATCTAGACTCTGAGCCTCCTCCAGACCTCAGGTGTCTCCTCTGTGTGGGCTCAGAGCTACCAGAAATAGACACCAAAGAGGCCGTCTTGCAACTCACCCAAGAGGCCACGTCCCTCCTGTCCCACTTTCTCTTTCCCTTAGGGACTGAACAACAGCAGAATCTCCAGGGCAGAATTAGCAGGAAAGCTCCCCCAAACCAAATGAGAAATGACCCATTCCTGTACCTAACACTCATCTCTTGATCCGGAGTTGCTTCCAAAGCCCATTGCCTGTCATGAGTTTGCCTTAAAGACGACACGTTTCATTGTTGAGGCAAAGAAACTAATCTCATCTACCTTTAAGATGCACCTTCTTCTTTAAACCATGAAGTACTGATGGTGTCCAAAAGGGATGAACAATATGTACCAGGAGGAAAATGAAAATGACAAGCCTCCATGTCCGCCTCCTAATTAGTGAAGAATTACAGCTGCCTTCAAGTTACTGTAAGAGGCAACATTGCAGAGCTGTGACTTCTCCTGAAAGGAATGTGTTGCTGAGTTTCTTACTCCTGGCTCTTGAAATTAAAAATCTCATTATTTAAAGAGCTTCTAGCAGTATCTCAGCATATTAGTTTCCAACGTTCATTCTCAAAAACTTATTCTACATGAAGCTGTGTTAGGTGAAAAGGCCCATGCAAAAATGGACTAATTGAAGTGGAAGATATCTCAGTCATGAGGTCCACCCTCTTTTCTTCAAGTAAGACCTATTTTAGCCTCTGTGCAGGGAGAAACAGGCCCCATGATTCTTAAAGAACTTTGGAGAACATGTGACCACCCACTCAGCGGTTAGAGCTGAGACGGTGGTTACATCAAAGTGAAGCCAGTTTCCTCTTCTTGTACAGCCCTCTGCGCACTGTGACTGGCGGTGAACACTCCAAGTGCTACCAAACCAAGGACACCACTCTTGTGTATTTGAGACATTCACTCAGACTCAGCATGATTCAGGATGATTCAGGACCAGATACACTGACCCAAGCCTTACCTTCCAAAACACAAAAGTTGCAGAACAGTCTTCACGAATTTCCCCAGTGGCTCAGCAGTAAAGAAACCACCTACCAATGGCAGAAACACAGGTTCAGTCCCTGGGTCAAGAAAATTCACTCCAGCCTTCTTGCATGGGAAATCTCATGGACAGAGGAGCTGGAGAGCTACAGTCCCTGGGGTCTCAAACAGCTGGACACAACTTAGCAGCTAAACAACAACGGCACCATTACGTCTGCTCATCAGCAGTGTCCAGAGTCTCAGTGGAGATGCACAAACTTCAGTCTGCCTCATTAGAACAATTGGTTACCAAAGAGTGATGGGAAACAGCATGGAGGCTGGTGGCTGGCACACGAATCCCCAAATATAAGGTTAACCATCACACCTTAAGAATTAAGGCCCCCAGTAAGGACATGAAAATATCCTCAACACTGCTAATTATTAGAGAACTGCACATCAAAACTACAATGAGCTATCACTTCACACCTGTCAGAATGGTCATCATCAAAAAGTCTGCAAGTCACAAATGCTGGAGAGGATGTGGAGCAAAGGGAACCCTCCTACACTACAGGTGAGAATGGAAATTGGTGCACCCACTACAGAGAACAGTATGGAGGGTCCTCAAAAAATTAAAAATAGAGTCCCCATATGATCCAGCAATCCCACTCCTGGGCATATATCTGGATAAAGCTATAACTCAAAAAATACATGCACCCCAGTATTCACAGCAGCACTGTTCACAATGGCCCAGACATGGAAGCAACCTAAATTCCATCTACAGATGAATGGAAAAAAGATGTGGTAGATAAATACAGTGGAATGCTACTCAGCCATAAAAAGGAGTGAAAATAATATCATTTGTAGCAATATGGATGGACCTAGAAATGATCACACTAACCAAAGTGAGTCAGAAAGAGAATGACAAGCACCATATGAAATCACTTATATGTGCAGTTTAAAATACGACACAAACGAACTTACCTAAGAAACAGAAATAGGCTCACAGATACAGAGAACTGACTTGTGGTTGCCAAGGAGGGGAGGGACAACTGCTCCAGGGGATCTTCCTGACCTGGGGATTGAACCCAGGTCTCCTGCATTGCTGGACTCTACTGACTGAGCCACCAGGGACTTAATTCCAATTCAGAGTTCACTGTACTTCAGGTACACTGAATAGAACTGCTGATGCGAGAATGTGGACTCAAACTCTCATTGTCTGCCTCAAGCTAACATTAATATTGGAAAATCCACAGTCATTTACCTCTGTATGCTGTCTCCCAGTTTTCCAATGTGTATCACCAACGGTGATGGAAGAAGTAGGAAGAGAATGGAAGATAAATCAAGAGAGAAGTGAGCACAAAAGTGAAGACCGGAAAGAGGTTAGAGTGGAAGAGAAGATGAGTCTGGGATTGAAAGAGTGAAAAAAAAAGGCTGCTGGTTTTGTTGCTATTCAGTCGTTAAGTCATGTCCAACTCTGCGACCCCATGAATGGCAGCACACCCGGCTCTCCTGTCCTTCACTATCTCCTGGAGTTTGCTCAGATTCATATCCCTGGTCTCTGCTTTTCATAGCTGTCAGCTATCTTCTCAGTTTTACTATTAAAAAAAAAATGAAGCCATGAGAAAGAAGATAATTTCTTTTTAAACTGAGAAGAGCCTCTCCATAGCTGAGCCTTTCTGTACTTGACATACTGTTGGGAATTGCATTCACTTGATAGTAACTGTGGTTTAGTTATGTTTGACTCTGTCATGTTTGACATGTGATCCCACGGACTGCAGGTATACCAGGCTTCCCTGTCCTTCACTGTCTCCATGAGTTTGCTCAAACTCGTGTCCGTGGAGTCAGTGGTGCCATCCAACCATCTCGTTCTCTGTCACCCACTTCTCCTCCTGCTCTCCATCTTCCCTGCATCAGGGTCTTTTCCAGTGAGTCAGTTCTTTGCATCAGATGGCCAAAGTATCGGAGCTTCAGCTTCAGAATCAGTCCTTCCAGTGAACATTCAGGGTTGATTTCCTTTAGGATGGACTGGTTTGAGCTCCTTGCTGTCCAAGGGGTTCTCAAGAGTCTTCTCCAGCACCACAATTCAAAAGAATCAGTTCTTCAGCACTCAGGTTTCTTTATGAACCAGTTCTCACACCTGTATAAGACTACTGAAAAAAACCACAGCTGTGACTATATGGACCTTTGTCAGCAAAGTGATGTCTCTGCTTTTTAATATGCTGTCTAGGTTTGTCATGGCTTTCTTTCCCAGGAGCGAGCATCTTTTACTTTCAGGGCTGCAGTCACCATCTGCAGTGATTTTGGAGTCCAAGAAGATAAAAGGTTTAAGAGGATCTGAACTGTGGTCTCTCTGGTTGGCCTTGAAAGGGGTCACACGCTTTCTTCATAGGTCTTTCCCTTACCAGCCCTCCTATCTAAAACTTATTTTAATGGGATCACAATCTTTCCTTCTTTCTTCAAAGGGAAGCACATAACTCTCCTGCAACGGGAGAACAAGACTGGATGCAGAAGAACTTAGATTGTTTAATTATCAAGCACTTTAGGTATTTCAGTGTTTCTGTATCAGCAATTCTGAATACAAGTTGCTTTTCTCACCGAAAGCTATTTTTTTAATTAAGTTAAAGTTGTCCACTGTCTCACTGCTGGTTTTTATCTTTTTAAAATCGTGCCAGACCTTCCTGTAAGCAACTTCAGAATATCCTCTTCTCACATTTAGGGTGGCAGTAATTAGGCCCAGATTTGCTGAGCCTGTGGGAATCTTATAACCAAAGTGATCTTAATGGCATTTTAATGTCTGAACTCCTCTGTTCTTATGTGTGAGGTTACCAACCGGATAAAAGAAATGGCTTTGACATTCTGGTGGTTATTGGAGTTTGGAAAATGCTCATGAAGGGTGGAAGGTTGGTAAATTTCTCTTTACTAAATGAGAAACAGTTAAACCACAGAACCTGTATTGGTATCCACAATGCTTTAGAGGTTTTTGTTTTTGTGTGTGCGTGTTTTTTTTTTTTTTTTTGGTCTCTTTGTATTGTAGGCACATTGAGATATCATTGGGGAAATGCTTATGTTAGAGGGGATAAAGATCTTATGGATGGAAATACCTCATAAATCAAGATGTTGCTAAAAAAAAAAAAAAAGGAAAGTTTCAGTGTTTTAAAAATAGGAGAGATATTGTGGCTTCAAAGGAAAGGTTTGTATCTTCCGAATAGAGGTGTAGTCGAGTTTGGGATTATTTGAAAAGATTTCACATAAAATATATTTTTTATTTTATAGAGTATTCAAAAAACACCCTGTTCAAAGAATAGAGGTCCAGTTTTATTGGTGTTATATCCACTTATGATTGGGCTTCCCTGGCTGCTCAGGTGGTAAGGAATCTCCCTGTAATGCAGAAGACCCGGGTTCGATCCTTGGGTCAGGAAGATCCCCTGGAGGAAGAAATGGCTACCCATTCTAGTATTCTTGCCTGAGAAATCTCATGGACAGAGGAGCCTGGTGGGCCGCAGTCTGTGGGGTCACAAAGGGTTGGACACGACTGAGCAACTAAAATGCACACACACACACACACACACACACTCTACATAAGATTTCTGATGAGTGGTCTGAGGAAAATGGAGAATGAGCCCAACGAAGCTACCGAAAGTATTAAATCATCATGCTTTTCAGTCTGTAACCTTGAATAAAATCTCTCCTCCTATCTTAGGGGTGCAAGAACTGTCACCTGGCCAATTTTATGTCAAATGCTGCTCTGTGCCCCAAATCCTATATGTGTCACTTTAATAGCACAGTTCCTTGCTGGTTGTCTCCTGTGATATGTCCAAGTCTTCTGAGTGTGAGATAATTTCTGAGCAGAGACCCCTCTCAAGTGACCCGCCCCTCCTCCGCAACAATTACATGGAGCACTCACCACGTTGAGCACCATCACATGCCAGGCTTCGTGGCAGAAGCTCAGGTCATCGAGATGCCCAGGGTGGACTTCAAGTTGCCTTCTGTTCTGGAGACAGCAAAGCAAACCAGTGATTGCAACATAGAGTGGGAAGGACACGACACTGTATCCAGGAGGTGTTGTGGAGACAGTGGTCCAAATCAGATCACAGCACCAGAGAACCATCCTTCAAGGCGATGGTGTTCAGCCTGAGCCCTGATGGCCTTGGCGAGTGGCTTGGGCATTCCAGATGCGCAGGACTGCAGTCATGGGGACCACTGTGTTAGGGCCAATTGACTGGGACAGTTGTAAGGACAGGTATGGGAGAAATTTGTTTTTAAATTTTACTTTAAAAAATGACTTATTTGTGTTGAGTCTTAATTGTAGCCTGTGGGATTTTTTTTTTTTTTAGTTGCAATATGCAAGATCTAGTTCCCTGAGCCAGGATTGAACTGGGGCCCTCTGTACTGGGAGCACAGAGTCTTAGCCACTGGACCACTGGGTAAGTCCTGGTAGAAAGTTTCAGGAGCTACTGTGGAGGCAAGTTCTGACTGAATTTTTTGAAATTCAGATGTTATGCTGGAAGTTCTCAGAAAGGAATTGAAAATCAGGGCAGCAATACGGGTTGATTTATGCTGCTCAAGAATAGTGGCCAAAGTGTAGAACACAGGTTGGAGGGGAAGCTTCTAGAGAAAGGGAAGTCAATGAAGATGCCGTTTTCAAGAGTCCAGGTGAAAAGGAATAAAGGCTTGATACAGCAGAGACAGTGGGAAGGAAAGGAACATGTGGGACTGGGAAGTTTCAAGGCAATGGAATTGATTACTGATGTGGGCAGAGGAGTGAGGAGGGTTTAGAATTACTGTCACTGCTGTACGGGCAGTGGGGACATCTTCTGAGCCGGGAGATGCAGAGAAGGGGAGGTTTACAGGGAACTGGAGGAAAATGAATCATTTGCGTACCTGTGAGATGTTCACGGGAGAAGTGATGAAGACACTCACATTTAAGTCTGGAGCTTGGGATATAGTCTTGGCAAGAGATATGAACTTGAAGGTATCCAGTAAACAACTGATGGCTCTAATCATTGATTTATATAAACAGAGGGCAGAAAGCAAGAAGAGGTGAGGTTTGAGGATGATCAACATTTAGGGAGTGAATGGAGGAAGAAGAATCCCAGGCAATACCAGAAAAGAAATTGTCAGTGAGATGGAGGAAGGACGAGGACTGTTCCACATTTCCACCTCCCAGGTGGGCTGCCGTGAAACTGAGGTGACTTTCTTCTCTGCTCACCAGTTTTCTTTCCTTCCCTCTTGTGACTTCCTCAAAAAGAATGGTGATACTGCCTTTCACTGTACAAGGCCCCACACTTGGCTAAGATTCTTATATCGATGGGCCCTGTCTCTCAGTGACCTATGGAATTATGTAGCTCCATGTGTCCATAGTTCTTTTGGTTCTATGTCCCTAAAAAGGGCTACTTCATCTTAGGATATAATTGAAATAACCTTCTATGGAAACAAAGTGAGCATACCAATTACTGACAATTGATAAATGTTTTTTAAAGAATGGTGCACTAAACAGAGAAAATGTGAACAAATAAAAAAGTCAGCTATGGTTAGCCTGGGAGACAGATAGCTCCTCCAGAGAGCTTTGAGGAACTGCTCCAAAGAGTTAGAGTGGAAGGTCATTATCACAGTATATGATGTTAGCGAAGGAGGTACGTGAGGTCAGGCACACATTTTGGGAAAGGCTTGTTTCCAGTCATGAGGCGTAGATGTCACCATTAATGACTGTAGTGCTTTCCTACCTCTGAGACAATGCAAGAACTGAGGCTCAAAAAATGTTCTCCTTAAAGTATCGCACTATCTGAAAGCCCATCCCGCCAATTTTTCCCAGAGCACAGAGTGCCTCCTCATTCCTTTCCAGTGGGTGTTAAAGATCAACAGTTACAGTGGCTAGTGACTTACTCCTTGTAGAGGCAGATGGCAAGTGCTGATTTTAGTTGGCAGTTTCCAAATAAACCTTGGAAATTCATAATGCCCTTCGGCATGTGTGAAACAAAATGCCCCAAATAACTTGCCTGATGTTGCTCAGCATTTCTCATCCTATTGTCCACAGAACCAGGAATGTCCAGAGACCACATTTGAAATAAAGGATCTGTAAAAACGCCCCTGTTTTCCTATGTGATGAGCAGGCGTTAAAGCAGTTTGGAAAATCTGCACAAAATGGGGCAGTGGAGTGACTCAATTAGTATATCAGGAGGGCTTTAATAGCAAGTACTGGAAAACGCAACTCAAACCTTAGCAGAAGGGAAATTATAGGTTCATTTATTTAAAAGCTTCAGCTTAGATCTGCTTCGGGTGGGGTCTGGCCTTTCAATAGCAAGCGATAGGAAAGTCAGCTCAAACGTAAGCAGAAAACGGGGCATTATTGGTCCATTTACTAAAATCCTCAAGGTGAGACTTGGCCCAGGAATTCGAAGATGGCCGTCTGAGACGCGTCTATCTCCCGGCTCTGAATTCTGCTTCTTTAGCTTCTTTCTTCCCAGGTGGCGCTAGTGGTAAAGAATCCACTTGCCAATGCAGGAGACACAATCATATAAGGATTTTATCCCTGGGTCAGGAAGATCCGCCTGGAGCAGGAAATGCCAACACACCCTAGTATACTTGCCTGAGAAATCTGATGGACAGAGGAACCTAGCGGACTACAGTCCATGGAGCTGCAAAGAATCACACACACACACAGACACACACAGACACAGACACAGAGACACACACACACACACACACACACACACACACACACACACAGCTTCATTCTCAGCTAGCAGCTGGTTCTCATCGTCTTTACAGATAAGAAGCCTTCAGGAAAAGTCTTACATTCACTGGCTTTGATTGGATAACATGATAATCTCTGAACCAATCAGAGTGACTAGGGAGATACCATACTCTGATTGGTCAGATCTGAGTCCTGGGCTAGGAGAAGAGCCAACTCTCATCCCAATGTACAGATCAGAGGGTGGGGAAGGTAGTCAAGCCCCAGAGGAAAACGGTATCATTATTACCCAAAGTAGAATGAGTGGGTGTTTGGTGGCAGAACCTAACGTATATCCACTGCAACGAAGAGGAACACCTTAGCTGGGTTGTAGCTTGGTCTTCATGTATTTAAAGTAATTCAGTTTCATAGATGAGCACAAAAATTGTTCCTGAAGATTGTCAGAGTGCTGCAGGTAATCAAGATGCCTGAAATTCAAAAGAAAGATGTTCCTAGGATACGGAGCAAAGGTTACCCGCTGAAAACACAACATGTACCTTATGGAGTGAGTCAGAGGTGTATTCCTTACTGAAAGTGAAGTCTCTCAGTCGTGCCCGACTCTTTGCGACCCCATGAATAGTAGCCTGCACCAAGCTCCTCCGTCCGTGGGATTTTCAAGGCAAGAGTACTGGAGTGGGTTGCCATTTCTTTCTCCAGGGGATCTTCCCGACCCAGGGATCGAACCTGGGTCTCCTGCATCGTAGACAGACGCTTAACCGTCTGAGCCCCAGCTCAGAGTATTCCTTACTGAGCTGACTTCCTTAACCAGACATTATCTCAGTCTCTCCACATTTAGTGACATGCTTGGAGCAGAAGGGCTGCTTAGATCATTTTAGACTAAATTAATTAAGACATTTGCAGAAGAAACTCAAAGGATAATCTTTCTAAAAAGTATGACCTGGGACGCTTAGGAAACACTCTTGTGCTAATTGGGGAATTCTGTAGCCTAGTAGATGCTCCTTAACATGTCTGAAAACTGTATGAAAATCAGTGTGTTGGTCTAGGAGAAGTCCAGCAAGGGAGGACAGGTAAGGACTTTTCAGGGTCAGAGGAGAGGGCCACTGTTCAGCTTACCTTGTGCAGCTTCCCTCTCTCCTCTCTGCCCACAAACTCAGGTCCCCTTCGCCTCCCCAAGCTTGAGCTCTCCTCAACTCAGCCAGGTTGGGTTCCCCTCCTTGCCCTGGTGCCATCCTGGGGCCATTCTGTCTCCTTCCTCTTGAGGATGACAATCCCAGGTAGCTCTTGGTCCAAACCTTTACTGCCTATATTTGTCCAGTCTCCCAGGTGTTGACAATGGGAGGATAAACTGGGCTTCTGTCACTCCATCTCAGCCTTTAACACTGGAACACTTTGTGTCTGGCTGGGAGGGAGGGAGGCCAGGCCCAAAGAAGGCAAATGGAATGGATGGAAGAAGCAGGGAGATTTGGTAGGCTACAGAGTTCTGACAGGTGGATGTCCTACTCACAGCTTCTCCTAGTTGGCTGGTGAATGACAATGGGAAGATGTCATTTTAAGAAATTCAGCTATAGTTGATTCATAGTATTGTGATGGTTTCAAGTGTACAGTTTCAGACTCTTTTCCATTATGGCGCTCAGTCGCTCAGTTGTGTCCCACTCTTTGCAACCCCATGGACTGTAGCCCACCAGGCTCCTCTGTCCATAGAATTTCCCAGGCAAGAATACTGGAGTGGGTTGCCACTTCTTACTCCAGGGGTTCTTCCCCACCCAGGAACTGAACCTGTGTCTCCCATGTCTCTTGCACTGGCAAACGGAGTCTTTATCACTAAGCCACCTGGGTAGCTGAATATAGTTTCCTGTGTTATACATTCAGTTCAGTTCAGTCACTCAGTTGTGTCTGACTCTGTGACCCCATGGACTGCAGCACACCAGGCCTCTCTGTCCATCACCAGCTCCCGGAGTTTACTCAGACTCATGTCTGTTGAGTCGGTGATGCCATCCAACCATCTCATCCTCTGTCATCCCCTTCTCCTCCGGCCCTCAGTCTTTCCCAGTATCAGGGTCTTTTCTAGTGAGTCAGTTCTTCACATCAGGTGGCCGAAGTATTGGAGTTTCAGCTTCAGCATCAGTCCTTCCGATGAATATTCAGGACTGATTTCCTTCAGAATGGACTGGTTGGATCTCCTTGGAGTCCAAGGGACTCTCAAGAGTCTTCTCCAACACCACAGTTCAAAAGCATCAGTTCTTCGGTGCTCAGCTTTCTTTACAGGCCAACTCTCACATCCATAGACGACTACTGGAAAAACCATAGCCTTGACTAGACGGACCTTTGTTGGCAACATAGTCTCTGCTTTATACATTAGGGCCTTGCTGTTTATATATTTTCTATATAGCAAGGTATATCTGTTAATCCCAACCTCGTAATTTATCCCTCTCCCTCTCCTTCTCCTTGTGGTAATCATAAGTTTGTTTTCTGTGTCTGTGAGTCTGTTTCCATTTTGTAAATAAGTTCCTTTGGATTATTTTTTAAGATTCCACACAGAAGTGTTATCATAGAATACTTGTCTTTCTCTGACTTCCTTTACTTAGTATGATAATCTCTAGGTCCATCCATGTTGCTGCGGTGGCGTTGTCTCAGTCTTTGTTATGCCTAATATTCCATGGTATTTAAAGAGTACATCTTCTTTATCCGTTCCCCTGATGATGGGCATTTAGGTTGTACAGTGGTACAATGAACATCGGGGCACATGTGTCATTTTTAATTAAGTTTTGTCCAGCTATATCCCCAAGAGTGGGATTTCTGGATCATATGGTAACTCTAGTTTTAGTTTTTTCAAGTTAGAGGTAATTTTAATGCTCAAGGATGTCCTAGTGGTGTCTGTCATTTTGCCTGGAGGTGGGACTCTCTTCTGACATCTCGCTTGGACTGAGTCCAGCTTTCCCGAGGCACAGACTGGAATGATCAGATCCTGAGCTATCTTTGAAGCATTGGTACAAACATGTGACCTGAGTTCGACCCCCCAGCCTCCACCACGGAAGGAGGGGTGGCTCTGGGCAGAATCCATTCTCTCAGCACAGGTAGGTGCACAGATGTCTGGCAAGATCCCTCCCTGACACAGAAGCAGCAGAGGCAGGTGACGTCAGGTGGCTTTCTCTGTGCCCAGAGGCAGCAGCAGAAGCATGAGCTCCTCAATAGGCACCTCCGATGTTGGTTTTTAGGTGTCTGGAGTCTTAACCTCAATTCTGGTTCATTAGCCCTCCCAACAGTCCTGTAAAAGCATTCTTTTTCTACTCTATCAGCCACAATCAATTACTTTTTTTTCCCTAGCCTTATCACGGGGCTTATGAGATCTTAGTTCCACAACCAGGGATCGAACCCAGGAGCCAACAGTGAGAGCGCAGAGTCCTAACCTCTGGACTGCCAGGGAACTCCCGCAAATCGATAACTCTTATTTTGACAGCTCTTTGTCTGGGTGGTATTATGGTTTGATTGAATAGAAGGCTACAACTTAAGGTGCACAAAAAATTGGATATCACTTTATCCATAAAAGGAAAGGCTAAATTCAAATAACTTTTTTCAAGTAGATCGGAGCCCTTACTTAAAAGCTCACTGTGTTTGTGTCTGCTTCCCAGGTGGTACAGTGGTAAAGAGCCTGCCTGCCAAGGCAGGAGATGCTGGAGACGTGAGTTTAATTCCTGAGGCAGGAAGATCCTCTGGTGAAGGAAATGGCAAACTTCTCCAGTATTCTCGCCTGGAAAATTCCGTGGACACAGGAGCCTGGCGGGCTACAGTGCATGGTGTCGCAAAAAGTTGGACATGACTAAGTATGCAAGTGCATGTCTATCACGGACAGATGCTTAAGACCAGAAAAAAAGTGAAGGCATCACTTATTCCAGGTCTTATTTCTTGCTCTCATCAACTATATTAATTTTCCTCTTTGAAATAAAATCTCCTGTTAGTCCAGTAATGGTTATTGCATATTTTAATGACCTGTGTCAGCCCTATCCAAGTCAGAGATTTTCTGGAACAAGTTTCCAGGATTCATCAACATTTCCATAGCTGGAACATTTGCCATCAAGGTGTAGGAGGTATTCAGTTGACAAATGGCTTTGTCTAATAGGGGATCTGGAAACAGCTGGATTCATTAATTTTATAACTTCTCTGTCTTTTACATTCATCAGCTAAACATGTACTTACTTCACTTGCTGTTCATTGTTTTGAAAGAGGAGCCTCACTTGGCATGGTGCAGAGATAAACGGATAAATGCTCATGTTTTTAAAGCAGCATCAGTAGTGGTGGCTGGCAGTGGAAATCCTGATAGACTCTAAAATGTGTCAGCCAAACCAGGGTGCTAGCGCAGAACGCAGCTCCCAGGAGTCAGCTAGACAAGATGTGGTCACGGATGATAGGAAATGCTATTTTAATAAAGTCCCATTGACTCTTTGTCTTTATAACAGAAAACAACCTATTCCTGGCCTGTAATTGAAAGCATATCACTTGGAGTTTCTGGTGGGAATTGCTTCGAGCCGAGGTATATATTCAAATGTCTGAAAGGTACACTTCACTTATCTCCAAGAATTACCCAGAGAGATTTCTCTGGACAGGCAGGAAGCTACTTTGACGTGCCAACCTTTGAAATGAAATGAGAGGGAATGAGAAAAATCTACAAGCAAGTAAATGGATGGACTGTAAATGTACTAGGTGAGACACTGAACTAGCTGTTGTCTAAACTTGCGGAAATTGAGGTTGTTTTAAAAATAGTGTCAAAATTCAAAACCACACCATGAGAACAGAAGTGAAAGCTTTGTTGAGCATTTGGTTGTGTGAGAAGCACAGCCAGAAATTTCAAAGAATAAATTTGCAGGAGGGGGACCCTCGATGCCCCTGTAGTGCAATACTCTCATTTTGCCAGTGGAGGAAACTGAGGCCCTGGCAAGAAAAGGGCCTGCCCAAGGTCACTTACTAGGTTGTGAGACAGCACAAGTTCAAAAGGCCGCCTCATCAGGACAGAGCATGGGACAAGGTTAAGTCCAGTGTTCAGTCATTCAGTCTGACTCTTTGCGACCCTGTGGACTGCTGCACGCCAGGCTTCCCGGTCCCTCACCATCTCCCAGAGACGAGGTGGTGAAGACTAAGGTGCTGGTATTAATTACCTCTATAATGCATTCGTTTTGATGAGTACAAATCTGGGAGATATTTACAAGCTAAGGAGCGCAGATCTGAGCCACAAATGGCAAGATGAGCCATATTCCTCACTGATAAAATTTTTGACTCTAAAAAGTCACCTGCGAGGTTTGCTCCTATTGAACATGGGACCAGAATGAAGCCCTGCAGGGTCAGGTTTATGGAGCTGAGAGGTGCCTGATTCCTTGACTGCTGACTCAGGATGCAGAAAGATAGGTGAAACAAGCAAGGTGAAGTCCAAGTGCAATTAAAAAGGTCAAAATTTTAAAAAGAAGGTCCTAATAATGTTAATTCATAGTTGCAAGAACAAACATAGCAACCCTGTCCTACCCCACCCCACTTCTGATAAAGGAGACAGAGTTTTAATGAGTTCCATGGGCAGAGAAAGCCTGGGGGGGGCAATAGTCTGTGGGGTCGCAAAGAATTGGACAGGACTGAGTGACTAACACCTTCACTTTCAAAGGAAAAATGAAGGTTCGGTGACAAAAAGACCTAGGGGAAGGAACTTACAGGGGGAATGGATGCAAGATCATGTAAGAGGGGCCTTTCTCCTACTCACTGGGCTAGATTGGGCTGATTTTATTCTGTGTCCTTCCCTGGAAGGCTGTGAACATCTGGGAGAACATATGTGAAGGATGCTGTAAGTATGATTCTGCTTTGGGCTAAATGGCTCCCAAGCCCCACTTAACTCAACTGTGTGCATACATGCATGCTAAGTCGCTTCAGTCATGTCCAACTTTTTGCGACCCTATGGACTGTAGCCCTCCAGGCTCCTCTGTCCATGGGACTCTTCAGGCAAGAATACTGGAGTGGGTTGCCATGCCCTTCTCCAGGGGATCTTCCCATCCCAGGGATTGAACCCGAGTCTCTTATGTCTCCTGCATTGGCAGGTGGATTTTTTACTACTAGCGCCACCTGGGAAGCTCAAACTCAAGTACACGAATCCAAAGACTCATATAACTCTGTAAAGTGAAAGTCACTCAGTCATGTCCAATTCTTTGTAATCCCATGGACTATACAGTCCATGGAATTCTCCAGGCCAGAATACTGGAGTGGGTAGCCATTCCCTTCTCCAGGGGATCTTCCCAACCCAGGGACTGAACCCAGGTCTCCCGAATTATAGGTGGATTCTTTACCAGCTGAGCCACCAGGGAAACTCTAAATCACACTACTTACTGTATGACCTTGAAGAAGGTATTTAACCTCTCTGAGCCTCTCTTTTCTTGAGTATAGATCAAATATTTTTAAAAATACTTCAAATTATATTTTAATGTTGGGATTTTAAGAATGCTTTAAGAAATACACAGGAAAGCTCTTAGCGTGGTGCTTGGTTTGTAATAATTTTTAAACAGTTCGTATCTTTAGAGCTTTCCATTCTTCCATCTATAGTAACTCATTCAAGGATAAGCCTGGGACCCTATAATGACTAATGAGATGCCCTGAGACTTTCACTGAGGCTTCTTGGAGTTATTCCGGCTTAATGGATTTACAGTTGAGAGGACAAGATTCTTAGAGAGTTTATGACATCTGCACCTGGTTGTTACAGCCAGGAGCCCTGGAGACTGAGTTAAGAGATAGAGAGAAGCAGGTCCATGGTGATTTTATCTGGTTTCTGAATTCAGCCATGCCTGAAGCCTGCTGACTTCTGGAATTTCTGTTGACATGAGTAAATTAATTCCATTTTGCTTGTTGCAGTCTGGGTCAAGGTTTCAGTCACGTGCAACCAAAATATTGTGATAGATGGGGTTCTCAAGTGAGAGAGAGCCATTTTTCTTCTCTTTTTTTTGTTGTTGTTTGGTCACTCCGTCGTGTCTGACTCTTTGTGACCCCACGGACTGTAGACCGCCAGGCTCCTCTGTCTACGGGATTATCTAGGCAAGAATACTGGAGTGGGTTGCCATCCACTTTTTAAGAGGTTTATTATTCCTACTTAAAGCCTACTTAAAGTGAACTCTCCGGAGAAGGCAATGGCACCCCACTCCAGTACTCTTGCCTGGAAAATCCCATGGATGGAGGAGCCTGGTGGGCTGCAGTCCATGGGGTCGCTAAGAGTCGGACGCAATTGAGTGACTTCACTTTCACTTTTCACTTTCATGCATTGGAGAAGGAAGTGGCAACCCACTCCAATATTCTTGCCTAGAGAATACCAGGGATGGGGGAGCCTGGCGGGCTGCTGTCTATGGGGTCGCACAGAGTTGGACAGGACTGAAGCGACTTAGCAGCAGCAAAGTGAACTCGCAACCTGCCAGCTCCTCTTTTCTTCCATGCAAGGAGCGATGGAGCCACTGGGAGCACTGTTTCCCTTGATTGTTTCTGCCAAGAGCCCAGGGCAGCTGACTTTGGTCCCTCAAAGAGGAGATGACCTGGAAAGTTTGCTTGTTATTTTTGGCAACTCTTAACTTAGAGAGGGTACCTTTGAAACCACAGCTGCTGCTTCTTTAGTTCTCTCTGTTGCTGCCAAAAACCCAATCAATAATGAATACTTTGAATGTCTTCAAACTTAATTTAGCATCTGGCCCGAGAAAGTGAATGCCAAGTCCCAGACTCATGGCAAGCAGAAGTTGGACCCAAAGCATAAATGCGTCATCACCTTGGAGATCCAAAGGAGCCTCCTTTCTTTTTTATTGTTGCATTGCTGCCATCGTCTGCTTGCTAATTAAGTTAACCTTGTCAAGACTTGCTAAAAATTGGGTTAAAGCTGAAATCAGATGACACCAAATCTGTGGTGCCATCATGGACAAGGTTCTCAGAGACGCTGACCGACTCGGTCATTAATTTCTGATGTCAGCTTGTCTTAATGACCTCTAGAATTCTTCTCATGAGCTGAGGAGAGAGACAGGTCGGGTGATGAACATGAAGGCTGGTGTCTCAGGTGTTGGAGAAAAGTTGTAGGTCCTGTTGGCTTCTGCAGATGTCAGTCATTCAATGCCAGTGTCTTCCCTCTTTAGTGTTGCCTAGTTTCTCTGCAAAAGCACCAAGCACCCAACAGACCCGATGGGAAGAAAGGGTTTTAAAGTCAAACGTGACCCGGAAACTCTTGGATTGACAGTCTAGGGTGAACAAAAGTACAGAGCTACCGTTATTTCAGGACTTCTCAGAAATTGCACAACTTATTTTTCTTTGTGACTCCAAGAGGAAGAAGATTAATGTGCAGTATTTCCTAGATGTTTTCACCATGCAAGCTCAAAAAAAAAATTTTATTTTTTTAACTTTCGGACTTCCCTGGTGGTCCAGTGGTTGAGAATCTGCTTGCCGATGCAGGAGACACAGTTTCTACCCCTCCTCTGGGAAGATTTCACGAGTCTTGAGGCAGCTCAGTCCATGCAACACAACTACTGAGCCTGAGCTCTAGAGCCTGAAGGCCACAACTGCTGAAACTTGGGTGCTCCAGAGCGCATGCTCTGAAACAAGAGGAGCCACTATGATGAGAAGCCCATGTGCCACACCTGGAGAGTAGCCCTCACTTGCTGCAACTAGAGAAAACCCGAATATAGTAACAGAGACCCAGCGCAACCAAAATACATTAATAAATAATAACATTTTGTAAAAGTTTCTTTGAACTTTTTACTTTTTGCAAAGGACTCATAAATGTTCCACAAGTCTTTGGGACTGAGCTCGTTTAGTGCCCTGACTTCTGATCTGGCCATTCACTATTAAAAAATGAATTAAAATGAATTAACACTACATTGTAAATCAGCTATACCTCAGCTGAAAACTGATAAAAGTTAATTAATAAAATGGATTTGGAATGCCAAATGGGCATTGTCTTTAGAGTGAATATACATCCTTCACGTATACTTACTATTATATTCAAGTGCATATATTATGTTGAAATTAAAATTACTAATTTATTTCAAAGCATTAATAAATTTAGAGCAACTTTGCTATTATGCATTTCTTTAATCACTGGATAGCGAAAGTATGCTGCTGCTAAGTTGGTTCAGTTGCGTCCAACTCTTTGAGAGCCTACCAGGCTCCTCTGTCCGTGGGGATTCTTCAGGCAAGAATATTGGAGTGGGTTGCCATTTCCTCCTCCAAGGGATCTTCCCGACCCAGGGACTGATGTTTCCTGCTTTAGCAGGATATTCAAAGTGTAATCATTATTGAAAAAAGGAGCAAACATCTCACCTAAAATTTGGTTTGGATATTGGGGTTGATGGCTCTCCAAGCACCAGAGAACTTAAGAGAAGGTATTATTACTTCTGGGAAGAGTTGAGTGGGCATGAGTTTGTCCAGGGTGACTTGAGCAGGGCAGAGGGAGTGGATTTAGGTCTTTCTGAAGTGACTAAGGGGTGGGACTGTGGAAAGTTCCCAAGCATGGGAAGGTTAAATTTCCTACTAATTCTAGAGGAGGAAGTGAACTCAGGATCTTCCTAAGAGTCTGTCCAGATACAGGGCTGAAGGGGAAGGGAGAGTGAGACCTAAAAAATGTCATCAGTGAGAGATCAAGTCTCTCATTGATGACATAGCTACACAGCATATTAAAAAGCAGAGACATTACTTTGCCAATAAAGGTCCATCTAGTCAGTTCAGTTCAGTTCAGTCGCTCAGTCGTGTCCTACTCTTTGTGACCCTGTGAATCGCAGCACGCCAGGCCTCCCTGTCCATCACCAACTCCCAGAGTTCACTCAGACTCACGCCCATCGAGTCAGTGATGCCATCCAGCCATCTCATCCTCAGTCATCCCCTTCTCCGGCTGCCCCCAATCCCTTCCAGCATCAGTCTTTTCCAATGAGTCAACTCTTCACATGAGGTGGCCAAAGTTGGCCATTTAGTCAAAGCTATGGTTTTTCCAGTAGTCATGTATGGATGTGAGAGTTGGACCATAAAGAAAGCTGAGTGCTGAAAAATTTATGCTTTTGAACTGTGATGTTGGAGCAGACTCTTGAGAGTCTCTTGGACTGCAAGATCCAAGATCCAACCAGTCTGATTTCCAGCTGATTTGGAACTGAGATCCAACTGAGACATGAATATTCAATGAAATGACTGATGCTGAAGCTGAAACTCCAGTACTTTGGCCACTCGATGTGAAGAACTGATCATTGGAAAAGACCCTGATGCTGGGAAAGATTGAAGGCAGGAGGAGAAGGGGACGACAGAAGATGAAATGGTTGGATGGCATCACGACTCTATGGACATGAGTTTGAGCAGGCTCCAAGGGTTGGTGATGAACAGGGAAGTCTGGCATGCTGCAGTCCACGGGATTGCAAAGAGTTGGACACGACTGAGTGACTGAACTGAACTGAGAGATCAAGAGCAAGGTCAGATTTTGTCAGTTAGATGGACTCTTGCCTGAACAAAATGTGCTGGTTTCCCAGGGTTCCTGTCAAAGTTAACGCAACTTGAATGCCTCCAAACAAGGGGAATGTATTCTCGCCCAGCCTGGAGGCTATGCTGTGAGCTGTGCTCAGTCTCTCAGTCGTGGGGCCCCTCTGTCCGAGGGACTCTCCAGGCAAGAAGATTGGAGTGGGTAGCCATTCCCTTCTGCAGGCGACCTTCCCGACCCAGGGATCGGACCCGCGTTTGAAGGCAGATCCTTTACTGCCAAGCCACCAGGGAAGCTCCAATGAATATGGTTAAATAACATAAAGACATTTAGCAAAAGAAATCTTTCTTTTCAAAACTAGAAATATGTATGAGAATTGCCACCTGTTCAGTGATTTTGGAACTGTACAAGTGTAAAAATAAATGAATTTTATTCTCCACCCCATCCCCTCACCCCACAAAGCACATACCATGAGCTAGATTATCTTAGGGTCTTTTTCTAGGAATTTAGGTATCAACACAGCAAGGAACTATTTGAATTTTTTTTTTTTTTTTTTTTTTTTTGGCATGGTCTCGGTATGACTCTACAGCAAAGCCAGAGGTAGTAGACAGGATAAAGTCCTCCCGGAGCTATCTGCCTCCTCATCCACAGGCTGGTGAGTATGTTGGCTTACCTGGCAAAACAGACTTTGCAGACGTAATGGAGTTAAAGAGAGCGAGATGGGGAGATTGTCCGTGTAATTGCAAAGGTTCTTCTAAGAGAGAGAGGGAGACACAAGACTAAGGTTAAGAGAGACAGAGGAAGCAGCAGGGCCAGTCAGACAGAGACTGGTCTGAAGCTACTGTGCTGCTGACTTTACAGATGGGGTTGAGGAAAGCAGGCGATCTGCAGAGGCTGCAAAGAGTAAAGAAACCGATTCTCCCCCCAAAGTCCCCAAAGGAACAGAATTCTGCCCACCCATTTTGAACTTCTGACCTCTGCAGGTAACATGTTTCTGTTTTTAAGCCATTGAATAAGTGGCGATTTGCTATGGCAGCTGTAGAAAAATTTTACCATGAAAATTTTTTCCACTGTTATCTGAAAGTCAAATATAATTGAGTATCTTGCATTTTACCTGGCAACCCTAATTTAACCTCTATTTCTGCCATTATTTTTCTAGGGAGTACTGCTTTATAGCGAAGTAAATATAAATTCCAAAATCCACTACTTGATTAATCTTCATTGTTTTATACATACACACACACACACACACACACACACACACACACACACACACACACTGTTCATGGCGTTCTTGAGGCAATAATGCTGAAGTGGTTTGCCATTCCCTTGTCCAATGGACCACATTTTTTCTGAACTCTCCACAGTGACCTGTCCGTCTTCGGTGGCCCTACCTGGCATGGCTCATAGTTTCATTGACTTGACAAGGCTGTGGTCCATGTGATCATTTCGGTTAACTTTCTGTGACTGTGGTTTTTGTTCTGGAGGCTGTGGGGTTATAGTTCAGACTTCTTCTCTCTGCCCTCTGATGGATGAGGATACGAAGCTTGTGCCAGCTTCTTGATGGGAGGATCTGGCTGTGGGAAAACTGGGTCTTGTTCTGGTGGACAGGGCCACGCTCAGCAAATCTTTAGTCCAATTGTGTGCTGATAGATGGGGCTCCCTGTTAGTTGTTTGGCCTGAACAACAATAACAATATACAAATAATTATATATATAGTTTATATAATGACAAAAACAGAGAGTTAGGATTCAAAAACCGGGTTTGAATAAGCGAGGTAATGTTTGGGTCTCTCTTTCCTTGTTAGTAAATGGGGGTGGTAATGTATCTTATGCTCCCGTCTTGCAAATTTTGTGAAGATCAGACTGAGCCACAGTGACCCACTTACTGTAGCGGCCGGAGGTAGCTGTGTAACGATGTCACCAGGCAGCAGGAGCACTTACCTGCCTCAACACAGCCAACGCTGGAAACAGAGTTCTGCTTTGTTTTTCTAAAACAAGACGTGCCACAACTGTCATCTTTATGATGGCTTTTTCTCCCCTCCCCTGGAGAAGGGCATGGCAACCCACTCAGTATTCTTGCTTGGAGAATTCCATGGACAGAGGAGCCTGGCGGGCTACACAGTCCATCGGGCCGCAAAGTCTGACACAATGGAGCAACTAACACTTCCTCTCTTCTGGGCTCGTTCTTTGCAGAATCAGGTTTAAAGACTCCAGGAAAATGGGGAGCCCAGGTTCTAAATCCATCCCTGCTCCAGCCGCTCCTGGTCCAGTACTGGGTCTGGGCAGGGAGATGCCCTCCAATTCACAAATCCTTCTTCTCCACAACTCTGTTCCCCAGTTCTTCTCCACGTGCCTCACCTTGGCAGCCTTCCCTTGCCCTGCCCTCCACAGAGCTTTCCCAACTCGGGGAGTTGCCCCCCATCACTGCTCTAGTCCATCTCTCTCTCAGGACAGGGCATGCGCTCCTACTCCCATTAGCATGGGTGATGGCCAGCACTGCCCTCCACCCCTCGGTCAACCGTCTCCTTCACCCAGATCTGCACCCTTAGAAAGCTGTCCATGCTTCTACACTGCACTGCTTTCCTTGTTGCGTGTCTTCCAAGAAATTTTTTAGCATGCCTCTTACATGGTAACTTCCGTCAATGTTGGTCAATGAGTGAATGTTTATAACTTATGTTTGGGTTGCAGTTCACAGTGTCATAAGCAGTCATACGTAGGTCCTAGAGCTGGCCTGTGTCAGCAGGAATTTGCAAAATGATGGTTAAATGCAGCAAGTATTAAGTATCTTGTTATCTAGATTTAGAATTAAATTAATTATGTAGCAAATAATGGTAATTATTACTTGGAATCCAACACAACCTAAGTATTTTACTACATTTTACTATTACTTGTGCTCTTGAGATTATTTATTTATGACTGTTTTATCTATATCCTGGAGATAACTTATTGGCTTATTGCCAACTGAGCACCATTTTTCATTCTGTGTTTGTGACCTCACACCACCAGCGAGGAACTGGGTGTGTGCATCTGCATCACCAGCCCAGTTCAGTTCAGTCACTCAGTCGTGTCCGACTCTTTGTGACCCCATGAATCGCAGCACGCCAGCCCTCNTCGTCCAAGGTAAGGAGCAGCAGCTGCTATTTGCTGGAGCACTGGTGAAGAGATACCCCACGCCCAAGGTAAGAGAAACCCAAGTAAGATGGTAAGTGTTGCAAGAGGGCATCAGAGGGCAGACACACTGAAACCATACTCACAGAAAACTAGTCAATCTAATCACCCTTCCAATGCCACGGGCACACCTGCTACCAGTTCTGTGACCAACAGCTTCTTTGCAAAAAAGGTTTATGGTAAACTCTTGGGTTTCCCAGCTGGCTCAGTGGTGAAGAATCTCCCTGCCCATGAAGGAGACGCAGGTTCGATCCCCGAGTCGGGAAGATCCCCTGGAGGAGGAAATGTGGACCCACTCCAGTATTCTTGCCTGGAAGATTCGATGGGCAGAGGAGCCTGGAGGGCTACAGTCCTTGGGGTTGCAAAGAGGCAGACACAACTGAGCACGCGTGCACGCGTGGTAAACTCTTGGGAAGTAAGATTCTGCCCTTCAGAGTCTTGAGTGAGCGGAATGCCTGGATGAGATGCTTCTGGAACTGAGCTTGTGAATGGTCTGGGCAACTGCTGGCAGAGCCTGTGCTTGGAGAGCCAGAGTCATTTGTTGTAACAACGTTTCATTGCTACGAACTTCTTTAGAGTTTGCTTTGGATCTTCTTTAGAGGGGCTCAGGTGCCAGTGTTAATGAGTTTGCCTTGAGACTGGGAATCGTGGAAACAGAGAGGGTAGTAATTACGTTGTGCTGATCATTTAGGTGGCGTGTGTTGGCAGTAGAGGAAGTGACAAAGGGAGATGTAATCAGACTTCCCATTCAGAAATGGTCCATTCCCAAAGATGACGTGACTCAGAAGAAAGCTGTATCCATCAACATTCAACACATCAGACCTGTGTTACTCCTTAGTTTCTTCGACCCTCTAATTAGCTTTCGTTTGTTCTTATTAGGTCATGAGCCCATGGAGAATATAGCTGCTTAAGAACCAGAAATTCCTCTAATATTGATAATGTATTGAGGCAGTAACACAATTCCAGACCCATTCAGTTACGAATCTATAGCATACATGACTGGTCATTAAAAGAATAGGACAGAATGATGACTAGAGAAAGTGGCTAAGAATGCCTCTCTGTTTACTAAAAATTATCACTTAAACCTATCTATTTTCCTGTCTTCATAAAAGCATATTCCTATTTGGAGGACGGACTTTCCAGGTGGCTCTAGTAGTTAAAAAAAAAAAAAAATCAAACCTGCCTGCCGATGCAGGAGTCATGAGACTCAGTTTCTATCCCTGGGTTGGGAAGATCCTTTGAAGAAGGAACTGGCAACCCACTCCACTCCAGTATTCTTGCCTGGGAGATCCCACAGATAAAGGAGGTTGGCCAACTTCTGTCTATGGGGTTACATAGAGTCAGACATGACTGAAGCGACCTAGCATGCAGGCATTCTGAGGACATGATGATGTGAATATAAGTCTTGGTCTTGGGATTTCTTTCATCTGTTCAGCCTTCTGTTACATCATAGGAGACAGCAAGAGAGAGTTTCTAGAATGTGGGTATAAGGGCTTAATGATGGCCCATTTGGGAATATTTGGGAAAAGTGATGCCCTTCAAGTAATTTCAGAGAAGAGCCTAATTCTTTCAGTCTCTCTAATCTGCTGTCCTCAGCTTTGACTTCAATTTATTCTGGTCCCCTCGTGGTTGTCTTTTGGCTGCCAGGAACCACATTTCCATGACTGTATTCAGCTGAAGAGAAACACAAACCCAAGACCTTTCCTTTTGATGTTAAGAATATGAATTTTTTCTCCCATTTTTGTAAGCTATATTATTTGGTTTTTACTTCTTATAAGAAGATATTGCTTTTGCCATTATTAAGAAATATTCTATACATTAAAGATGAATTTATTAAAGCAAAATGTTATCAATATTATAGTAGGCTGATAGATACTATCAGAAAGACAACAGTGCTATAGTATTTCCAGTGCTACAACCTCTTCCAGAGTCTTGCCACCACTGCTCCCCTTCTGCCCCAAGATATGGAGCCTATTTCCACCCTTGTGCCTGTGGAACTGAGCAATATTTTGTAATTGCACTGACTAGTGGAATCCCTCTTGACTTGTGCCTGATTCTTTATCTTGGGACATAGACTTTAGGAACCTTGAGAGGACCTGTAAGACGTTTCTAAACCATCTCTGCTGGACGGAGCATGTGGACAGACTTCATAGGATGACTGTGTATGTGCGTGCTTCGTTGCTCAGTCATGTCTGACTCTTTGCAACCCCATGCACTGTAGCCCTCCAGGCTTCTCTATCCGTGGAATTTTCCAGGCAAGAATACCGGAGTGGGTTGCCATATCCTCCTCCAGGGGATCTTCCCGACCCAGGGATTGAACCCATGTCTCCTGCATCTCTTGCATTGGCATGTGGATTCTTTACCACTGAGCCATCTGGGAAGCCCAGGGGTGTCTGAAGGGCTGAAGCTTTTCCTGCCCTCAGCTACTCAGGCCCAAGAGCTGGGCGTTTACATGACTGAGTTGTGAAGTGAGTCCAGCCTCCAGCCTCTGAGTGTCAGTGGCTGATCCTGACTGGAGCAGAGCTGACTTGACCTCAGGGAATCCAGCCCTGGCTGAGAAGCTGCTGAGTGAAAACACCATGTCTTCTTACAGTCAAACCCCATTTCTCAGGGACACAGCTCTCAGATACAGGTAGAAAACATCAGTCACTGAAGAAGAGCTGAAGTAAGAGAAATAAAGCAGAGCAAAGAAACTTATACATGCATATATATACGAGATGAGGGTTTTCCTGGTGGCTCAGTGGTAAAGAATCCACCTGCCAATGCGGGAGATGTGGGTTTGGTCCCTGGGTCGGGAAGACTCCCTGAGGAAGGAAATGGTTACTCACTCCAGTATTCTTGCCTGGGAAATCCCATGGACAGAGGAGCCTGGTGGGCTACAATCCATGGGGTCGCAAAGAGTCGGACATGACTTAACCACTAAACAAGAACATTATATATGTATGAATTTAAGTGCTTTCATTTTTTCATAGCAGTTTTCCATAATGTCTGAGTCTTATTAACAAAAATTGGATCGTCACTGGTTAACCTTGTCATCAAGTATGATGTCACGTTGGGTCATCCTCATTCTCCTAAATCTGTCTGATATTTTGTTGTCTAACTCATGATTGACAATGAGGACTGAAATAGTTAACTGCGGTATTAAAATAGAATCAATATAAAAATTTTAACATTTTCACAGGGGTAGACTTTAAGTGTTTCTTAAAGTGGTCCTACTCCTATGAAAATATTAAGATTTTTTTATACTTGGTGCTAGTGGTAAAGAACCCACCTACCAATGTTGGAGACATGAGACATGTGTTCACTCCCTGGCTTGGGAAGATCCCCTGGAGGAGGGATTGGTGACCCACTCCAGTATTCTTGCCTGGAAAATTCCATGGACAGAGGAGGCTGGCGGGCTACAGTCCATGGGGTTGCAAAGAGGCAGGCATAACTGAAGCGACTTAGCACACACACACACAAAGGGTTCTGTTAGGCCTTGGTGATCAAAGCTCTCAAATGAATTTTTTTTTCATGTATAATGTTTGGATTTCACATCCTATTGAATACATTGGGTGTATCTATGGTCCACCATAAAGACTGAGAGGAAATTTTTATTCCTTTTCTCATCTCTTTTCCTCTGAAAGACACCAGTCCCATTTCAGTAGACAATCCAAGGTCTGGAGGCTCTTGTTGACCCAAGAGGCAGCCACTTATGGGGGCAGGGTCACACTCAGTCACTTCAGCACAATGAAAGCAAAAGCAATGTTTCTTGCCACTTTGGACTTTTGTCCAATACACCCATGTTATAAATAATAAATCATATGCTGATTCAACCCTTATTGCCAAGGAGAAGGATGGGCTCTGGCCATGCCACACTTCAGAGAAAATCTCATCTGTCATCTATCCATCTACGATCATCATCTCTCTATCCATCTATTCCTCTCTCTACTTATAATCTATCATCCCCTGTCCTTTCTCTCTCCCCCTGTGTTTGGGTGTGAGTGTGAGAAAATGATGAAAAGAATGCAACCTCAGTAACCATGAACATTTTGAATTGACCTTCTCCTAGCTCTAACTCTGGCTGTGGAGGCTTCTAGCTGAATCCTTTCACGTCAGCCTGGTGCAATGTGCTCTCTTGGAACCACAGGCAGCAGAGACATCCTTCTTCAAAGGTTGCCAATGCTGGACCACACAGACTCAGAGTCACAGGAAATACACAGCTCCTGCTAGGGTAAGGGCTCTGGGACACACATTAACTTCTCCCTGCACAACTTAAGCCCGGGAATGAGTCCTTCTGATTCCTTTTGGAGAAGCTAAACCAGCTATTCAGTTATGCACAAATCACGTCTACACCTTGTCTCTGCCTTGATGAGCTTTACTATTTCATTCTGTGACAGGAATGGGATGGAAAGACTGTCCTTGAAGCTACATATTTATCTCTCTACAGGGGCTGGGGACTTCCGTGGTGGCTCAGACAGTAGAGTGCCTGCCTACAATGTGGGAGACCCGGGTTTGACCCCTGGGTCAGGAAGATCCCCTGGAGGAGGGCATGGCAGCCCGCTGCAGCACTCTTGCCTGGAGAATCCCGTGGAGGGAGGCGCCTGGAGGCTGCGGTCCACGGGGTCGCAGAGTCGGACACGGCTGAGTGGCTACGCTTTCACTTTCACAGGGGCTGGGGCCTTCCTGGGAGGGGCTCAGAAAGGTGTCTTGCTATAGGAAATAGTGCAGGAAGGTCCAACTTGTGAGCAACTGTGGGACAACTGACATGAAAATGTCTGTCTACTGCTCTGTCCTGGAAATGAGTTTTGCATTGGCACAACTATGCATGAACAAGAAATCTTTTGGTTGCTATTAAAATTTGGAGGAAGAACCATGAGTTTTAGACTCTGAGCTGAATTAAACTATGCAGAAGCGAAGGGGAGAAAGTTTTAAAGGAACATGGCAGCCAATTTCTTTTGTTATTTAATGTTTTATTTTTTCAAGAACAGTTAACATTTACTAGGCACCTAGTGGCCTCAGTCACTTGCATCTAAAGAGCGAAGCTAAGTTACCCCCAGCCCGTGTCCTTCTGGTTAGCCTTAACTTCTTAGCTCTGTTAACCACTATTCTACCATTAGCTTCAAATTCGCTTTTAATCAGCTAAATCTGTAATCGTCTACTGCTCCCTGCCACACGAACAAAAAAGTTTCAGGGGGGAATAAGGCGAGCAGTTTACATTTTCTGTGGATATTTCAAGTAATTGGCCCCAAAGTGAAATTATTGAGTTTATCATGTTCTGAGGGCATTAAACATGAAAGGAAAAGGGCACGTAGAAAGGCTTGGTATCCGAGAACATGTGAATATGTGAAAATTCTAGAACTTGACTTCCACTGGCCTAATATCCTGACTCACTAGATGGTCAGAGAGATAGAGTACAAAAGGAACAAACTGATGTACATTTATACTAAAAAGCAAAAACAAAGTTTGTACAAGATGAATAGCAAAGGAAATTGCTTCTATCAAAATAAAATCTCACAGGGGTCATTTTTGTACATACGTGGACACACACCCACACACGCACAGACACACAGGCAAGAATGCGTATTTTTGTCAGATAGGTCCTTGGAAATAGACATTCTTAGCAAATATGGATGACAGATCAATTGTAATTTATTTTCTTTTAACACTGTATCATCATAAAGAAAACTGGTATAAATGAAAAAATCTATTTCAAATATCTACATCTAAAATTTTAGGCAGTGAAAAAGCACTTTGTTGACAAGGAGGGTGGAGTGATGGATGTTAATTGTCAGAAACTGCTGAATGCCTTGTTTAGTTGCCACAAACAAATTCACATATCAGAACGAACAATACTGCTAAATATTCCTTTTTTTCCCCATTTTTTTTCCCTGTTAAAACTTTACTGGGAGGAAGAAAAAAGAAAAACTGGAAATCCATACATCTTCCAAAAGTTTGAAATTGAAGCAATATTTAGAACCATTGATGAGCCGCTGAGGCATTGGTGTAGTATACACAATGCTCTTGTCTTCTTTAATCTGTAATGTACATTGAATACTTTACAACAATGCATTAACAAAAGGCAAGAAACGTCTTGCTGTACAGAGGAACCCCAATGCAACTTGAAGCCTAGAATCACAACGGATGAAGAGAGTAAACAAAGCGTGACAAGCCGTCCCTCTAAAGTGTGTGAACTATGTCACCGCCTCTGTGCTTATAACCTTCGTGCCCCGTCACCCCGACCGCCTCCCGTGCTGCCTTCGGCCACATCCCGTGGAAAGCACTTTTGAAGACTCTACAGACCGAACTAGAAAGGTGTAGGCCGATGTCAGATTGAGGATCACTTTCTATTGACTTTCAAGTGAACGTTCACGGAGCTTTCTAAAATAGCTCTTAAATGTTTCCTTCCCGGGTATCCCAGCCTTCCTATGGAACAGGCTTTAACAAACTAAATTTGCAGGGGGAAAAAAATAGCAATGTCTGTGGTCTGCATGCACATGCAGGGCTCCCGGGGCACCCGCCTCACACCCAGGAGTCGGGGGAGGCGGGGTAGTGGCTCGTCTCATAGTTCAGTTCGCTGTAGGGCCGGGCGGCCGAGTAGAAGTCGACGTAGTTGCCGGTGGACTTGAGCCCCAGGTGCATGGTGTACTCGCTGGCGGGAGGGCGGTGGTGGACCTGGTCCTCGAAGAAGGACTCGTCATAGTTTCTCGTGGAATTCGGAAACGGCTGGTAGGTCTCGTAGTCTTTTCTGCTGGGCTCCTGTGGGGCTGGCTGTGCTGAAACCTGCCCAGGAAAGGAAAACCATCTGGGTTAGCGCATTTGCCCTTGACCTGCCCTTGACCCCACCGCTGACGCCCTTGACCCTCCCTCAAAGTCAAGGCTCTGAGTGTCCTCCGTGTGGTCATTCGCCAGGACTGCACTTGACTTTCTGTTTCAGAGTCGGCTCCTGAGTCCATGTGCTGGCATTCCAAACGAGCTTTTTATAAAATTACTATTCTGGCAAAGTACACAGAACATGAAGTCACCATGTTCATCATGTTGTGTATAGCTCTGTGGCGTTAAGTACTTAAGTTGTCTGGGCCACTGTCAATACCAAACGTCTTCAGAACGTTTTCATCACTGCAAACAAAAACTTATATCCATTCAGCATAAATCCCCATCTCCCCTTTTCTTAGCTCACGGCAATCACCATTCTGTTGATATTTTCATCTCTGTGAATTTGACTAGTCTACATACCTCATATAATTGGAATAATACAGTAGCTGTCCTTCTGTGTTTGGCTTCTTTCACTTAACCTCCTCAACGTTACAGGTTGACATAATGTCCTCAAGGTTAACCAATGTTGCAGCAAGTGGCAGAACTTCCTTGCTCTTTAAGACTCACTAATATTGTATGGAGAGTCTGTGTTTGTTTACATATTCATCCATAGATGATAACCATGGTTCTTACTTTTTGAATAATGCTGCTATGAACATGGAAGCTCTAGGATTTGTTTGGCTCCCTGCTTTCAATTTCTGGCAGGCTAATGTAAAAGAGTTGGACACAACGTGATGACTACATAATATCAACAGCAAAAAATGTACCAAGAAGTAGGATTATTGGATCTGATGCAATTCTATGCTTAATTTTTTGAGACGCACCCCAAACTTCTAAGACAGTTGAGTCATAAGTCAGTTGTGTCAGCCTCTTTGTGACTGGACTGTAGCACACCAAGCTTCCCAGTCCATCACCAACTCCCAGAGGGTGCTCAAACTCATGTCCATTGAGTCAGTGATGCCATCCAACCATCTCGTCCTCTGTCGCCTGCTTCTCCTGCCCTCAATGTTTCCCAGCATCAGGGTCTTCCCCAGTGAGTTGGCTCTTTGTATCAGGTGGCCAAAGTATTGGAGCTTCAGCTTCAGCATCGGTCCTTCTAAAGAATATTCAGGGTTGATTTCCTTTAGGGTTGACCATTTTGATCTCTTTGCTGCCCCCAGGACTCTCTTAACCTTTTCTAAATTAAAGATGTATACACTAGATTACGCAAAACACAAATAGTTTCTGTTCATCTTCCCTGCATTTTCCTCCATCACACCTCAGTGCTTCATCCCAGATGAAGAGAAACTGAAGATGTACAAGGTCTCAGGGTCACTTGGGCATCTTCCTGCCAGCTCGGAGGGCTGTGGTCAATACCTCTCTGGAGGATGGAGGCTTCTTGCTAATAGGGCCATCCCATCACACCTGCCCAAGTGATGTACCACAGCCTTGGAAGGAATCCATTCAAAATAGTCTACACCAGCAGTCCCCAACTTTGTGGCACCAGGGACCCATTTCATGGAAGACAATTTTTCCACAGACAGATGTGGCGGGGAGGATGGTTTCAGGGTGATTCAAATGCTTTACATTTATTGTACACTTTGTTCTACTATTATTACCTCAATTCCACCTCAGGTCATCAGGCATGAGATCCCCAGTCTACACTCTGAAGGATCAAAATATTTCCTAACTTGGTTCATTGAAGAATTGATGTGATGAACNGCCAATTTCTTTTGTTATTTAATGTTTTATTTTTTCAAGAACAGTTAACATTTACTAGGCACCTAGTGGCCTCAGTCACTTGCATCTAAAGAGCGAAGCTAAGTTACCCCCAGCCCGTGTCCTTCTGGTTAGCCTTAACTTCTTAGCTCTGTTAACCACTATTCTACCATTAGCTTCAAATTCGCTTTTAATCAGCTAAATCTGTAATCGTCTACTGCTCCCTGCCACACGAACAAAAAAGTTTCAGGGGGGAATAAGGCGAGCAGTTTACATTTTCTGTGGATATTTCAAGTAATTGGCCCCAAAGTGAAATTATTGAGTTTATCATGTTCTGAGGGCATTAAACATGAAAGGAAAAGGGCACGTAGAAAGGCTTGGTATCCGAGAACATGTGAATATGTGAAAATTCTAGAACTTGACTTCCACTGGCCTAATATCCTGACTCACTAGATGGTCAGAGAGATAGAGTACAAAAGGAACAAACTGATGTACATTTATACTAAAAAGCAAAAACAAAGTTTGTACAAGATGAATAGCAAAGGAAATTGCTTCTATCAAAATAAAATCTCACAGGGGTCATTTTTGTACATACGTGGACACACACCCACACACGCACAGACACACAGGCAAGAATGCGTATTTTTGTCAGATAGGTCCTTGGAAATAGACATTCTTAGCAAATATGGATGACAGATCAATTGTAATTTATTTTCTTTTAACACTGTATCATCATAAAGAAAACTGGTATAAATGAAAAAATCTATTTCAAATATCTACATCTAAAATTTTAGGCAGTGAAAAAGCACTTTGTTGACAAGGAGGGTGGAGTGATGGATGTTAATTGTCAGAAACTGCTGAATGCCTTGTTTAGTTGCCACAAACAAATTCACATATCAGAACGAACAATACTGCTAAATATTCCTTTTTTTCCCCATTTTTTTTCCCTGTTAAAACTTTACTGGGAGGAAGAAAAAAGAAAAACTGGAAATCCATACATCTTCCAAAAGTTTGAAATTGAAGCAATATTTAGAACCATTGATGAGCCGCTGAGGCATTGGTGTAGTATACACAATGCTCTTGTCTTCTTTAATCTGTAATGTACATTGAATACTTTACAACAATGCATTAACAAAAGGCAAGAAACGTCTTGCTGTACAGAGGAACCCCAATGCAACTTGAAGCCTAGAATCACAACGGATGAAGAGAGTAAACAAAGCGTGACAAGCCGTCCCTCTAAAGTGTGTGAACTATGTCACCGCCTCTGTGCTTATAACCTTCGTGCCCCGTCACCCCGACCGCCTCCCGTGCTGCCTTCGGCCACATCCCGTGGAAAGCACTTTTGAAGACTCTACAGACCGAACTAGAAAGGTGTAGGCCGATGTCAGATTGAGGATCACTTTCTATTGACTTTCAAGTGAACGTTCACGGAGCTTTCTAAAATAGCTCTTAAATGTTTCCTTCCCGGGTATCCCAGCCTTCCTATGGAACAGGCTTTAACAAACTAAATTTGCAGGGGGAAAAAAATAGCAATGTCTGTGGTCTGCATGCACATGCAGGGCTCCCGGGGCACCCGCCTCACACCCAGGAGTCGGGGGAGGCGGGGTAGTGGCTCGTCTCATAGTTCAGTTCGCTGTAGGGCCGGGCGGCCGAGTAGAAGTCGACGTAGTTGCCGGTGGACTTGAGCCCCAGGTGCATGGTGTACTCGCTGGCGGGAGGGCGGTGGTGGACCTGGTCCTCGAAGAAGGACTCGTCATAGTTTCTCGTGGAATTCGGAAACGGCTGGTAGGTCTCGTAGTCTTTTCTGCTGGGCTCCTGTGGGGCTGGCTGTGCTGAAACCTGCCCAGGAAAGGAAAACCATCTGGGTTAGCGCATTTGCCCTTGACCTGCCCTTGACCCCACCGCTGACGCCCTTGACCCTCCCTCAAAGTCAAGGCTCTGAGTGTCCTCCGTGTGGTCATTCGCCAGGACTGCACTTGACTTTCTGTTTCAGAGTCGGCTCCTGAGTCCATGTGCTGGCATTCCAAACGAGCTTTTTATAAAATTACTATTCTGGCAAAGTACACAGAACATGAAGTCACCATGTTCATCATGTTGTGTATAGCTCTGTGGCGTTAAGTACTTAAGTTGTCTGGGCCACTGTCAATACCAAACGTCTTCAGAACGTTTTCATCACTGCAAACAAAAACTTATATCCATTCAGCATAAATCCCCATCTCCCCTTTTCTTAGCTCACGGCAATCACCATTCTGTTGATATTTTCATCTCTGTGAATTTGACTAGTCTACATACCTCATATAATTGGAATAATACAGTAGCTGTCCTTCTGTGTTTGGCTTCTTTCACTTAACCTCCTCAACGTTACAGGTTGACATAATGTCCTCAAGGTTAACCAATGTTGCAGCAAGTGGCAGAACTTCCTTGCTCTTTAAGACTCACTAATATTGTATGGAGAGTCTGTGTTTGTTTACATATTCATCCATAGATGATAACCATGGTTCTTACTTTTTGAATAATGCTGCTATGAACATGGAAGCTCTAGGATTTGTTTGGCTCCCTGCTTTCAATTTCTGGCAGGCTAATGTAAAAGAGTTGGACACAACGTGATGACTACATAATATCAACAGCAAAAAATGTACCAAGAAGTAGGATTATTGGATCTGATGCAATTCTATGCTTAATTTTTTGAGACGCACCCCAAACTTCTAAGACAGTTGAGTCATAAGTCAGTTGTGTCAGCCTCTTTGTGACTGGACTGTAGCACACCAAGCTTCCCAGTCCATCACCAACTCCCAGAGGGTGCTCAAACTCATGTCCATTGAGTCAGTGATGCCATCCAACCATCTCGTCCTCTGTCGCCTGCTTCTCCTGCCCTCAATGTTTCCCAGCATCAGGGTCTTCCCCAGTGAGTTGGCTCTTTGTATCAGGTGGCCAAAGTATTGGAGCTTCAGCTTCAGCATCGGTCCTTCTAAAGAATATTCAGGGTTGATTTCCTTTAGGGTTGACCATTTTGATCTCTTTGCTGCCCCCAGGACTCTCTTAACCTTTTCTAAATTAAAGATGTATACACTAGATTACGCAAAACACAAATAGTTTCTGTTCATCTTCCCTGCATTTTCCTCCATCACACCTCAGTGCTTCATCCCAGATGAAGAGAAACTGAAGATGTACAAGGTCTCAGGGTCACTTGGGCATCTTCCTGCCAGCTCGGAGGGCTGTGGTCAATACCTCTCTGGAGGATGGAGGCTTCTTGCTAATAGGGCCATCCCATCACACCTGCCCAAGTGATGTACCACAGCCTTGGAAGGAATCCATTCAAAATAGTCTACACCAGCAGTCCCCAACTTTGTGGCACCAGGGACCCATTTCATGGAAGACAATTTTTCCACAGACAGATGTGGCGGGGAGGATGGTTTCAGGGTGATTCAAATGCTTTACATTTATTGTACACTTTGTTCTACTATTATTACCTCAATTCCACCTCAGGTCATCAGGCATGAGATCCCCAGTCTACACTCTGAAGGATCAAAATATTTCCTAACTTGGTTCATTGAAGAATTGATGTGATGAACACACACAATGGAGTATTACTCAGCCATTAAAAAGAATGCATTTGAATCAGTTCTAATGAGGTGGATGAAACTGGAGCTGATTATACAGAGCGAATAAGCCAGAAAGAAAAACACCAATACAGTATACTAATACATATATATGGAATTTAGAAAGATGGTAACAATAACCCTGTATGCGAGACAGCCAAAGAGACACAGATGTACAGAACAGTCTTTTGGACTCTGTGGGAAAGGGAGAGAGTGGGATGATTTGGGAGAATGGCATTGAAACATGTATAATATCATATAAGAAACAAACTGCCAGTTCAGGTTCGATGCAGGATACAGGATGGTTAGGGCTGGTGCACTGGGATGACCCAGAGGGATGGTACCAGGAGGGAGGAGGGAGGGGAGTTCAGGATGGGGAACACGTGTATACCTGTGGTGGATTCATGTGGATGTATGGCAAAACCAATACAATATTGTAAAGTAATTAACCTCCAATTAAAATAAATACATTTAAATTAAAAAAAAAAGAACTGATGTGACGGGAATCCAAACAATATTGTAAAGCAATTATCCTTCCATTAAAAATAAATTTAAAAAATTGATGGGGCTTGAGAATAACATGAGATTATGAAGCCTTTGGTTGGGGAGCAGGGGTCTTCAGAATTGACCAATGTCTTCCAGCCCTCCTCAGTACTCCCTGTTTCCACTCTTGTCCCCTGCAGGTTGTGGTCTGATCAAGGGGGGCTTGAGGGGCTATAGGGATCACAGGAGCCTTTGAACGCAGAGAATTATAGAATTAGTTCTCTCCCTTCCCCTTGGCTTTAAGGACAGTAAAACAAAGAGTGTTCACAGGCTAGTAATTAGAACTTACATGTGGGGGCCTGGCTTCCTATGCCTCTGGGGTCCTTTCCTAAGCTCCAACAGTGAGGATACCCTCAAGGCATGGGGCAAGGACCATGCTCAGGGTTGCTGCATAAGGGCATCCACAAAATCACAGGGAATGATGTGTGTTTGTGTGTGGGGGAAGGTCTGGTGGGAATGATGGAAGCTGCCTGAAGAAGAACACTTTGATCACTTTGGAGTGGCCCTGGTAGTTCCCTAAGGCTCAGCTTGGAAACATCCTCTAGACATTGGTCTTCGTTAATAGATAATGATTTGTAATTAGTACGTTGTGTGTGAATGAATGCTTCTAAATGACCTGCCCATAATTCTTCTCTTAAGTAAGCAAAACTCCCTCTTTCATATGTAATTGATTTACACGAGTGAGCCACAGAACTGCTCTTCAGAGAAGTGAACTTCATCACAGCTGCCATGCAGGAGGGCTCACACTTCCAGTTCATGATGGCTGAAAGAGTGAGGTTCCTGTCCATCTGTGACAGTCCACAGAGCTCAGACGTGTGTCAGCCTAAGAGCCTGGGCACGAAGGGGGACTTCAGACACTGCAATTAAACGTGGCTGAGGCCAGCTGCTCCCGATCATGGGACCGGTTAAGGTGCCCTTGGCTGGTCTTTGAAAAGCTGGTGCCAGGGGGAGCTTCTCCACTCTGACGCAGTGCTGCTATCCAAGTGCGGAGCATGCACTGGGTTAGATTAGGGAGGTTTGGAAAAATTACATGGGGCGAGAGCTAAGACTCACTGTTTCTACTTCAGTGGGCACTATATTAAACATTAAACAAATTTTTCTTTATTTAATCTTGTATATGTATATATACATATATATATGTGTACGTACTCTTAGAGATACATAGAGCATGCTTCTGTCTGTCTGTATCTATCCATCCTTCTATTTATCCGTGTGTGTGTGTGTGTGTGTGTGTATGTGTGAAGTCGCTTCAGTTGTGTCTGCCTCTTTGTGACCCTGTGGACTGTAGCCTCCCAGGCTCCTGTGTCCATGGGATTCTCCAAGCAAGAATACTAGAGTGGGTTGCCATGCCCCTCTCCAGGGGATCTTCCCAACCCAGGGACTGAACTCAAGTCTCCTGGGTCTCCTGCACTGGAAAGTGGTTCTTTACCACTAGCTGCAAGCAATGGCACCCCACTCCAGTACTCTTGCCTGGAAAATCCCATGGACAGAGAAGCCTGGTGGGCTGCAGTCCATGGGGTTGCTAAGAGTCAGACACGACTGAGCGACTTCACTTTCTCTTTTCACCTTCATGCACTGGAGAAGGAAATGGCAACCCACTCCGGTGTTCTTGCCTGGAGAATCCCAGGGACAGCGGAGCCTGGTGGGCTGTCATCTATGGGGTCGCACAGAGTCGGACACGACTGAAGCGACTGAGCAGCAGCAGCAGCAGCAGCACCTGGGAAGCCCATGCGCCCATCTGTCATCCACCTCCTCATCTGTCTAATCTCCCTCCTTCTCTCCCTCCACCCTTCTCCCTCTCAGCCTCGCCCTCTCTTCCTCCCTCCGTCACTTTCTCCTTTCCTTGCTTCCTCCATTTCCTTTTCTCTCTTTCCCTTCCTCTCCCTTCTTCCCATCCATCCTTTCATCCAATCCCCACTTTATAGGTGAAGAAACTGAAGGTCAGAGAAGCTAAGAAACGTGCGCAGGGTGCCATGGCTCGGGGTGGGGTAGGGCTGGGATTTGAATGCACGCCTGGCTGACTCCATGGTCCACATGCTCTCCGAGAGAAGGGCACCGTCTTGGTTGAGCTGAGGTGGCTCCCCGCTCAGGGTGCTAGTCTCACTGAGTTGACTCCAGACCCTGTCATAAGAAGGAAGGCCGGTAGGAAAAGGAGACCAAGAAGCGATCTGACTTTTCCATGCTGGCCTCAGTGGCTGGGGAGGCGCTGCCAGCATTTGGGGGGTCTTCTAGGAAAGCTCCATACAAGGCTTGTAGCCTTTCTCCATTGCGGCTGCTTCTTTCATTTTTCCTTCTCACAATATGTTTCAAATTTCTTTTTGTTGCTATGTTCTTTCTGGATGGTGGACCTTTTTTGGCTGGAGCAGAAGCTCACTTTAGTCTCTTATCTTGGGGAGTTACCTTCTTCAGTTCATCTGTATTGGTCATAACAGCCCATGTCAACCCCTTCTCGGGTTGACTTCTGCCGTTCTGAGAGCTTGCGTGAACAAATCACCTAGGATGGCTGATGGCAGCTGTGGCTGAAGGGATCAAATCTACTCACTGGCCCAGTGGTACGGCCGTTGGTTGATGAGATGCAGTCACTGGGGAGGTATGTTGGTTGTATTTGACCATTTGGGTGGTGCCAACTGTTCAAAAACAGCACATTTCCCTTCTATGTCTCCTTTGATATGCTTACTGTGATCAAGCAAGAAGCTTCCAGGTGTATCTTTCCGGTACAACCTTCCTGACACAGAGCAAGAGTGTGGCTGCAGAAGCCAGAAGAAGCCAGCTCTGACAATGATGGCCAGTGGCCAAGAGCTATAAAGGCCGTCAGTCCTTCTGTGACGACCACCATGGGGCAGGACAAGTGGGAAGTTATCATTTAAAAAAGGAGCAGAGGAGGTGCCCTCCTGCTTTTACAATTCCCACAGAACCACCGAGAAAACGAGCTGTAAGGCGATGGCGCCCCACACCAGCACTCTTGCCTGGAAAATCCCATGGATGGAGGAGCCTGGTGGGCTGCAGTCCATAGTCGGACACGACTGAGCGACTTCACTTTCACTTTTCACTTTCATGCATTGGAGAAGGAAATGGCAGCCCACTCCAGTATTCTTGCCTGGAGAATCCTAGGGATGGGAGCCTGGTGGGCTGCTGTCTATAGGGTCGCACAGAGTTGGACACGACTGAATAAAACACACACACACAAACACAGATAGATTAAGTGTCTACCAGCCAAGGCTGTTCAAACTTGAATAGCCCCACGCAAAACATCTAGACACCTAGCTAAAATGCAACTCTGATGCAGAAGACCCTGAATGGGTGAGGGTTATGTGGCCAGAGAGGTGTCTCTTCTGTGTTCCCAACAAGCTCCCAGGTGACACTGATGCTGCTGGTTTTCCCACGCGCCTGAGCAGCGAGGCACGACACAACGCCTTTCATTCAGTTGCTCACATTCAACTTGACGTGTCTATTTCACTGGTAACTGTCATGTACAAGGAATGCTTTCTTCCAAATGAGAACTGGCTGGGTTACAGGAGTGCCTTAATCCACACCTAGTAATTAGACAATCTGTCTAGTAACCAGCATCTGACACCTGTACATTTGGGCCTTTCTTTCAGGTTTTGCGTCACAGTAGGAAAATCTGCTTTCTACTACCAGATAATGCATGGGGTTGCAGTGAAATAAAGACTGCTTTCAAATTCTAGGCTGTTCTCTTGACTGCCACTACCCACGTGGGTATGGTGTCACACATGAGTGGAGAGCGGTGGGGGCCGTTATTTTCTCGTTGTGTTTTCTTTTTCAGTCATGTCTGATTCTTTGTGATCTCATGGACTATAGTCTGCCAGGCTGTTCTGTCCATGGAATTTTCCAGGCAAGAATATTGGAGTGAATTGCGACTTCCCGACTGAGGGATCAAAGCCATGTCTCTTGCATCTCCTGCACTGGCAGGCCGACTCCTTACCAACTCTGCCACCTGGCAAGCCCTTTTATGCATGCTAAATAGAAGCTAATTTCTCTTTTGCGATTCCAAGCCTTTTCACAGGGGCCACAGGGAGAAATGAGCGCCAGCGTGCTGCCTCTCTTTACCTGGTTATGTTTGATGTCTTCAGCGGGTGCACCATATGAATTCCTATACAAAGTTGAAATTCCAGTAGTTTGAGCTGAAAGGGAAACAAAAGTATTAGCAAAGAATGCAAGACTTCAAAGTAGGAATGATGGTTATCGAGGCCAGGATTTGCCCTGACCACGCTTGGTGCCACATGGACCATTCCAAATGCAAGAAGTTCTTTTGCCCCGAACACCTCATTTTACATACCGTTATTAAGAAAGAAGAAGTTATGCACAAATATAAAATCTCCACAGCCTGTCAGCCTCTTGCAATAACATTCAGCTTGGAGACGGGGCCAGGGCAGGCGCAGCAAACAGATGGTCATCTTGCCAGTGCTGCGGTCTTTTTTTTTTTTTTTTCCTGGTGAACACCGGCAGATAATAAAAGCCTGTCACCTGCACTGAAGCGTGCAGGAATACGGATCGGCCGCTTAGCTTTTAGCTGGAGAATGACAAGAATGAAATTTCTAATTTGAGCTCACAGAAGGGCCTGATCATCGCTGAGACAGTTCATTTCTCAGCGGTCTGATGGACAGGCAGGAAGTCCCGCCTGCCTTGGCCCTGCACATCTGCGGTGCCGGAGTCCTGTTCCACGCAGAGATGGAAGCCCCGCATCCTGGCTTGTGACCAGCCTGTGGTCTAGACAAGAGGCAGGAAGGGTCTCCTCCAGCTGCCAGCAGCTTCCAAAGACCCGGGCAAGATGCGCACCTGGCTGCTTCCTCACCTGGGGCCCTTGAGATGCCTGCCATAGGCCCTGAAGAAGGGCCCAGGGCGAAATGCCCTGTTATAGCTGCTAAAAGGTCCCAGTTTAAGAAAGGTCCGGAAAACATTGTCTGTCGAGTGTCAGCAGGCTATAAAACACTCGTGTGTTTTGTCACTAAGTTGTGCCCAATTATTTCGTGACCCCATGGACTCTATAGGCTGCTCTGTCCATGTAAATTTCCAGGCAATACTAGACACAGGGTCAAGGAGGAGACCTTTGAGCTGAAACCTGAGTACCTGTATTCCTGTCCATGAACAAAATTTCACGGACATTTCCTCCTCCAGGGGATCTTCCCCACCCAGACAACGAACCCACCTCTCCTGCATTGGCAGCTGGCTTCTTTATCTCTGAGGCACCAGGGAAGCCCATAAAACATGTCAGATATCAAGAAAAACGTACCTTTTGCTTCTGGTATCGATGGGATCATGAAATAGGATATCTCATCATCTTCTCTCATGGACACCAGTCACTCTAGACACTAAGTCAGCATAATCTATCACTCCACACGTGATTATTACTAAAAGCACATAATAGCTGTGCAGTAAAATTCTTCTTGGGAAATTCTGCTTAGAATGTGGGAGCTGACAGCCCATTTCCCACCTTAAAGCCACGCCAAGAGACTCTGGTTGGATGCCCATCGCTCCTGTCTTTGCATTACCATGGAAACCACCATCCCTTGCCTGGACCACTGCTACAGCATCCTCCTCAACAGCCCAGCTTCCACTCTGCCTAATCTGCTCCTCTACCCACTCTGGTCCCAGCAGCTAAGCCATCATCTTGTTAGACAGATTGGACTATGTCCCTGCAATGCCCTGCTCTCTGTGATTATGGTAAAAGCTGAGCTCCAATTACCATCTCTGAGGCTCTGTGTGATCTGGACCCCACCTGACTTTCTGTAGCATTTCCCATTTTTCTTCCCTGGTTCAGGGTGCTACCCTGGCCCTCCTTCCTGGCCTGAGCATCCAAGTTTATTTTGCATCTGAGATGTTAGTCTTCCTGAGCCTTCTCCTGGAACTCACATCCCCCAGTCTCTGGACTACCTCTCTTTATTGGTATTCAAGGCTTCAGCTCAAAGGACTCCTCCTTGACCTTGTTAGTTAAAGGAACCCCGCACACTTGACACCTTCTGTCTTATGACCCCATGTATTTTCTCCATTACACCCAACACTGTTTGCTATTACCTTGTTGACAAGCTTGTCCCATTGTTTACCTTGTATATTACTTCCCTTTACCTAGGAGACAAGAAGTTCCTTGAGGACAGAGCTCCATCTGTCCTGCCACTTTTGTAGGTTTCCCCAGGCTCTGGGACAGTGCCTGGGCTCAGGGCATGCTCACAAACTGAGTGCTTTATTTGCTGAGTGAATGAATGAATGAATGAGTAAACCTTAGAAAAATCTGCCTTTGGAGCTATCATCTGCTGATGGAAAATGACACTTCAAAGACAAGGTGAAACTTTTTTCCTGTTACTCAGAATACAATGCATTTGGGGGGGGGCAGAATGTGCATTTTTATAGCCTTGGTCTCCCTCTCTGTTATGGCTTCTGAGCTAAAGATGTTTCTATTGGAATTTCCTCTCTCCTGCTTTTTGGCCCACTTCATCTGTTTAAAGGAGACTGTGTAGTTGAGATAGAACTTGTGGCCTCTCTGGACATGTGAAGCACATGTCCCTCCTGGGTGCTCTGCTCTTCATGGATCTGAGTAAAGAGTAGACTGGTAGGAAAATGCCTTTCTTTTTTTGTAGAGGCCCCAATTTTTCTCAGTTGGTAAAGAAGCTGCCTGCAGTGCAGAAGACCTGGGTTCGATTCCTGGGTCGGGAAGATCCCCTGGAGAAGGAAATGGCAACCCACTCCAGTATTCTTGCCAGGAGAATCCCCATGGACAGAGGAGCCTGACAGGCTACAGTCCATGGGGTCAGGGGTCACAAGAGTGACTTAGTGACTAAACCACCACCACCACCAACTTTCAACTGAATCCACACACTGAAGATTAGAATGGCTTTGAAGGCATGACAGAGACATTGACAAATTGGGATAGACCATTGGATGCTAAGGTATTTGGGGAGTTCAGGTGGGAGGGCAAAACCCGCAGGTGAATTCTGAAGTCAGGCTGTGTAGCTGCTGAGATCACACAGCCCTCCTCCGATGCGTGCTTCCGAACATGTAATGCTCCCAGGGAATCATGACCACGAAAAATAGCTATAACTGTTCTGTATGCCTGAGTGAATAGCTGACTCTGGCTTTCCAAGGGCCCTTCAGTGGCAGATAAACAGGAGAGAAATGAGACGCCCCCTAAGCCAGAAAATGAATACAGAGGTTGTGGTGGGGGAGCTTGGAATAAAAACCCAGATGGATCTGTGTTTCTGAGAGCTCAGGAGAGGGGATGATAAGGCAAGAAACTGCTTTTCACTTTAAAGATTTTACATGCTGCATTTTGAGGGTGAAGCTCCCCATGGTTTTCCCACAGCAAGTGGGGGAATGGTCTAGGATGTTTTCTGATGCCTGAGAAATAAGGAAGGTGGCAGCTTTTCAGATATTTTTTCAATGTACTGAACTTTGAATGCCCCCTGGATTTACTGGGGAAGAAGGAAAAGTACCGTGTTGGATATGTAAGTTCTAAGAAATCTGGTCTGCAAGTAAACACTGAAACGATGCGTATTTCCTAAAGGGAAGCCGAGCAGAGCTTGGCAGTTCATCACTTGCATTCCCACATGGAATGCTGATGCCTGCCCAGCTTGGCTGGGGACTTGTTCACACCAACATGTGAAAGTGAAAGTCACTCAGCTGTGTTGACCCCAGGGACTGGAGCCTCTCAGGCTCCTCTGTGTATGGAATTCTCCAGGAAAGGATACTGGAGTGGGCAGCCTTTCCCTTCCCCAGAGGATCTTCCCAACCCAGGGATCGAACCCAGGTCCTCCCACATTGCAGGAGGATTCTTTACCATCTAAGCCACAAGGGAAGCCCAAGAATACTGGAGTGGGCAGCCTATTCCTTCTCCAGGGGATTTTCCCAACCCAGGAATTGAACCGGGGCCTCCTGCATTGGAGGTGGATTCTTTAACAGCTGAACTGCCAGGGAAGCCCATAAAAGAGGGCTAATACGCCCTCCAATCTCACCACCACCACTATGATTGCCAACACCCTTACTCCCAACACCCCCACCTCCTCCATCACCAGCACCACGCCCGTCATCACCCCCACTGTCATCATCAATGCCACAGCGATAACAACTAACTTTTACACAGGACTCTTTGGCTTAAAGGGAACCTTCTTGCATAAATATATTATTCAATGATGATCTCATGTACTTCTAGGCCAGCTGCAAGACTGAGAGTAGTGTTGAAGTGTGCTTTTAAGTACAGAGAAAAGTGTTTAAGCCTCTAAATAAGTTTGAAAAATGACATCTATCTCAACACTGGAGTTTTCAAGGTTCCTGCCATTTTCTGGGAAGATTAAACATCTAGAAATACGTTAGATTTTATTCCTTCTTCTCTGATGTCTGCAGGAAATGATCACATACCACTGGAACTATTTCAGCGAAAACACACCCACACTGAAAAACCTTTTGAATGAGTCTACCGGGTGAGAGAGTTAAAGAGAAAAGGTCAACTTAACAACAAAGCCGTTGATTTCACAATTATTCTCATAATTATAGTCTCAATTTTTCATCCCTGCTGATGGTGATGTGGCTACCTGGGGCAATAATAATCCAAAAAGAAGGCTCAGGTGAATTTCACTCCACCACCCTGGAGTAATCAGTACAGTCTCAGCTGCTCAGCATTCGGATTGATAAGTTCCTTTGTTTATGCTTATCTGCCACACGGGGCAACACTTATGGGGATAAATGAACCAGGGAACGAGAATCAAAAGGTGCAGCCTACACTGGACTTTCCCTGTGGCCCAGTGGGTAAGACTCCATGCTTCCCCTGCAGTGGGCAGGGGTTCGATCCCTAGGGGGAAAGGTTAAGATCTCACATGCCACGGCCAAAAAAAAGGTATGTCCCCCGCAATGCATTCGGTTCTCCCATTCAGGAGATGTTTCAGGCGTGAGGGTGAGGTGTTCCCTGGTGGTGTACACGGAGGCAGGGCAGTGAGCTGAGGATGGGGACCACGAGCATCTGTTTATGATGCTTTTCATTTGGCAGCCGGGTAGAGTTGCTATGGAAAAACATTGCCTCTGGGGTAAATACAGTTCCCATTAGAAAAATTCATCTTAGACGCCCTGGATCCAGAAGACAAGTTAATAAATCATCCAATTTGTCTGTTCTGCTTCCCTGCAGCTCTGCACCTAAATAAGATCAAGGAATCGCAGCTCAAACTCTTAGCAGTCTTCAGATAAGGGGGCTCAGTGTCTGTTTAGGACTGCACCCTGGTACCCCAGTTTAATGAACGCCCTAATCTGGCCTGTTCTGTTGAAGTCCTTACAGTCTATTTTCAGGAGGGGCCCATCTCCACATCCTGGGTTAGAAGAGATCTCAATGGTTCTGGCAGCTCTGCTTTTGAGGCATATCCCCACCCCCTATCCCTGCCCCCCACCCCCACACAACACACACACACACAACACATGCACACACACAACACATGCACACTCATCAATACGGCAAGTCCTGCTCCCAGAGGAGGGGCAAACCCGGGGTGGGAGGTAGGTGTGCGGGGAGGCTGGCGGCGACAATGACCGTGGACACGGAGCCCGAGCCAAGGAAACTGTACAGAAGGGAGGAGGGCTGAGGTCAAGGCTGGTCACTAGGCAGGCTGGCCCGGGTGGGCTGGGTGGATGGTACCAATTTTCGCCTCTGCAGAGTCCCAGCTGATGAGCCAATGGCTGTGACTGGGGGAGTGAAGGATGTGAAGGGCATGACAGATAATGCCTCCTGAAGGGAAACAGGTCAGCGGGTTTCATGAGCCTTTTTGGGAGTTCGCCATGTTAAGAGGTTGGTTTCATGTCAAGAGGGGAAAATGTCTCAACAGCGGTTCTGGGGGTTTCCCTGAGTTCCTCTTCTGTTGCTTCTGTCCCATCCCTTCCCTCCCATCTCCTCTCGCCTCCTTTCCCCACCCCCTCTCTCTTCCCCACTCCTAATGGGCAAAGCTTGACAACCACCTTGGGTTATGTCAACTGGGAAGAAATCTATGGTGACCTCCTTCTCTAATTTGAGAGAATATCATGAGCTGGGCAATGGAGAAGAAATGGGAACCCCCTCCAATATTCCCGCCTGGGAAATTCCATGGACAGAGGAGGCTGGTGGTTTATAGAGTCCATGGGGGTCGCAAAAGAGTCAGACACGACTTAGTGCCTAGACAACAAACAGCAGCACAATTTGGGAAGGTGAGAAGGAAAGGGAAAGGGAAAGACAGACCGAGGATTCTCCCAGCTCCTCCAGGAACAAGGTGCTCCGTGTTTATACCCCAGGTTCATCTCCTCGCCAGTCCCTGGGAATCTTGGCTGTCGAGCTCTCGCGTCCTGCTGAGCTGCTGAGCTGAAGTCTGATGTCCCCACCCTCTGCCCTTCCCCGAGTCCCATCACCAGCTCCTCGGAGCAAACTTGCACAGTTGGGCTCACCTGTCATGGTGTCTTTCCTGGAAGTGTGTTCTCCTTTAGTTCCGTGGTAAGTGGCGTTGCTGCCAGTGGACTCATAGTCTGCTTTCCTTTCTTTGAGGCTGATCATTTCCCGAGGTGAAGCTGGGGCACTTGCTACACAAAGAAATCGAAAGGGTCACTTTCTGCGTGTCAGCCCACAGCACGTACAGCTTCTCACACAAACACGTGAAGTCATAAGGGCACTGGGCTCAGCACAGGTCAGTGTGTGTACACGGACCTGTCGATTGATTTTTATTTTTGTTCTTTTGACTCTTCTCTTTTCCCCTCCCCTTATTCCATGTCACGCGGTGCTTTCTAGTTAAGGGGCCATGCAACTTGGAGGCACGGAACTAAATACTGTATCCTGGGAGCATCTTCCCAAGACAGACACCCTCGTGGGGCTGTGACCTGCTCAAGGCGTATGGGACAGTTTTAAGAATGAGATCTGTCTTGATTTCTTTTTCTTCCTTTTCTTTCCCTTTCTCTCCTTTCTTCTTCCTTCCTTTTAAAAAATTAGATGTGTTTCAGAAGAGTGATGACTGACATTGAAGAATCTCTGATTAAATCAGATGAGTTTTGCTTAAATTCTGAGTCATGCAGAAATGGCTGTAAAGGAAGGCTGAGGCTATTTGTGGGGCCAGTGTAGTCCCACCTCCAAGACCCTCTCCATCAACCTGCAGAGGTGGCTGGGGGCATGGTATGAGGAGGGCGCCTGTCTTCTGATGAGTGTCGTTGCTCCATTTCAAATGCCCTCAACAATCTTGCACACGCACTTTGCACCCTTGATATTATCTGCCTGTCAGATAGTATCTGACAGGGAAACTGTCAGATATTATATATCCGGAAATATTCCAGATATTATATATCGGGAAACTGAGCCCTGTCAACCCTTTGGGTCTTCATTGCTAAAATGATAGGTTGTAATTAGACCCCCCTGGGTTTAACAAACTGGTTCCAGAACAGAGGAAAAGATTTACTTGGACTAAAGGAAACAAACAAAAATAAGTTTTGAGTGGGAGCAACTAAACAATGTGGAGAAGTGGAGGTTAAGTGAAAGTGCCGGTGCTAAGGCAGCCATCGTGTGCACATCTTACAGGCTGACCTCAGACTGGTCTCCATGCTCCTCAGTGAGGCCACTTGCATCCCAAGCTTAGTCAACTGGATCTCACTAGAGTGCAGGCATGGAGTCAGCCCCATCTTCCATGCCTGAGGTCAGCGCTTCATAAACTTGCTTAACCTTGAGACTCACCTGAGAACCTGGGGACCCTAAAACCAGATCCCTGAAATTTTGAATCTGAATTTTCAGTATATGGGCCTAGGAATCCATATTTAGTAAGTACACTTGGTGATTAGTAAGGCTAGGGAATCTCTGGGGAGCTCTGACTTTTAGGATAAATCTCTCTTTCTCTCACTGGTGTCCAAGCCCCTCCTCAGTCAAGCCTCAGTTTACCCTCCTGCTTTTGGTTCTACATCCTTTGCAGGGTCCCCCAGGTCTAGCCCACTGGGTCTGCTTGTTCCCTGAGTCACTTGATTGCTTTCATTGAACTTAGTATCTTCTATGGACAAAGCCCCATGCCAGACACTGGGGACAGAAACACGAGTCACAGCCCACTTTCTAAACTTGAAGAGCTCTTCATCAGGTCAGGAAATAAAGCCAGAATAAATAAGAGGGAGAGGCTCAGTGGATGTCTCAGCCCAGTGATGGGAAGTTAACAAAAGGGGCCTTTACCCATCCTTTCCTAAAAGGTCCCCTACCCACCTCTCAGACCCGTCAAATAAAATCTAAGCTCACTGCTCAGCTCTTGAAACCCTTAGAGGTTTCTAATCCTGGCTACCCATCAGAATTAATTGCCTGAAATCCTCAAAAATACATGGATGCTACACTTGGCTCTTCTCACCCAGTGAGTTGGATCAGAATCTCTAGGTATAAATCCAGTGGGAAACCAGGGAAGAAACTTGCAACTGTTCCACATATCTCAGCTGGGCTCTGGGTCCAATTTCTGCACATTCTCAGCACCCAGGCTACTGTGTCTTGCTCACCGCTTCCACCTCTGCCCTCTCTCCTCTCTTGTCTCTCCATCTTCCTCTCCTGGGAGAGTCCCTTCCTGCCCTTGGTCCTCTGTTCCCAGGCCTACTGCATAAAGATTGGCCTTTTATGAGACACTGCCAACAATCACGAAGGGACAATATTTTGGAGCCTCTTGAACAAAGCTTTAAAATGAGAATCTAATATTGCACAGATGGTGGGCTTTATGAAACTATGTCAAGTGTGTAATTATCTCCTGAGACCTCACACACAGTGGTCCAAGTCTCCGGTAATCCAGGATGATGCTCCTGGAAAAATCAAATCACGCCCACGAGTGTTTATTGGGTGTCTTTGATATGCTGTGCCAGGGGACTACCAGGCAGGACTCTAGCTGCATCTCTGGGATGCTGGGATCCTGAAAAGCAGTGCTTTTCTTCCTGGGCACCTTCCAATTTATTATATGATTCCATCTTCCTGACACAGACTGGTTCTTCATAATTAGAGCTCTTAGAAAGACACCATCCTTGAGCTTCCCAGACCCACTGCTCTTCATCTTTTTGTTGTTCAGTTACTCAGTCGTGTCTGACTCTTCGTGACCCCATGGACTGCAGCATGCTCAGCTTCCCTGTCCATCACTATTTCCCTGAGCTTGCTCAAACTCACGTCCGTCGAGTCAGTGATACCATCCCACCATCTCATCCTCTGTCGTCCCCTTCTCCTCCTGCCCTCAGTCTTTCCCAGCATCAGGGTCTTTTCTGATGAGCTGGCTCTTTGCATCAGGTGGCCAAAGGACTGGAGCTTCAGCTTCAGCATCAGTCCTTCCAGTGAATATTCAGGGTTGATTTCCTGAATTAGGATTGACTGGTTTGATCGCCTTATCTTTTTAATAATTATGAAAATACGATGTGTCAAAAGCCACCTCCATGCTTCTGAGGCAAGTGGCACTTTCTCGAATTACACAAGGTTTCCTAATTCTTGTTCAGGGTGAAGCTGAATGTTACAAGCAACAACACAGCACTAAAAATGAAAGCTTTCAAGGGGCTGGGAGAAGGTAATTTATTTCAATCAAATAGTCCCCATTCATTTCTGATTTTCCCCACTGCTCTGAGAGTAGAGCATGATGTAAAGTTTCATGACAAACGTGCTCAAGGGCAGAGGGGACACCCTGCTGAGGGCACTCTGTACTGCATCCTTGGAGATGTGGGTCCAGAAAGTATAGTTCTTTGGCAGGAGGAGGGCAGTGAAGGGCAAGGAAAAACTTTTGTTAAATAAAGGCTTATATACCTGCATGTGTGAGTACAGTTATATATTGCATGCTAGAATAAACCAACAAGAAAATCTATCCCACTTATATACTAAGCAATATGTTCATATTTTTCCTTCAATGAGTTCTTTAATCTTTGGCATTACATAAAGTGACTGAAAAAGGGTTTAAAAATAAGGTGTCTTTACAAGTAGATAAGAAAAGCTAGTTCCCAAGTTAAGCAATAGAAATGAGACAAAGGCAGGGGCAATATAGAAGCAGGGGGTTAGAAGGTATAAATTATTTTGTATAAAATGAGCTAGAAGGATACATTGTACAATGCAGGGACTATAGCTAATATTGTACAATAGTATAAATGGAGCATAATGTTTAGAAATTGTGAATCACTATATTGTACACGTGTAACTTACATAGTGTTGCATACTCTTTGTGACCCCATGAGTCACAGCACACCAGGCCTCCCTGTCCGTCACCAAATCCCAGAGTTCACTCAGACTCACGCCCATCGAGTCAGTGATGCCATCCAGCCATCTCATCCTCGGTCGTCCCCTTCTCCTCCTGCCCCCAATCCCTCCCAGCATCAGAATCTTTTCCAATGAGTCAACTCTTTGCATGAGGTGGCCAAAGTACTGGAGCTTCAGCTTTAGCATCATTCCTTCCAAAGAAATAACTGAACTGAACTGAACCAATTATATTTCAATAAAAATTTTTGTAAAAGAATGAAACAAAGTTAGAAAAAATTAAATCGAATGTTTTAAAAGGCACGGTTGGTTATCATGTGAATATGCAAATAACTTACCTGCTGGTTTACAGGTAATAATAAAAAGCACATCAGGTATAGAACAGGAATGAAAGGTGCAATGATGGCTCTCCAATGCATGTCATTCTCAAGGAAGGAAGAGCACACCCTCTTTCTCCTACTTTGTATCCCAATTACAATCAATAAAATGCAACTTAAACTATCCAAAGTTGGAAAAATGTCTATGGAGAAGCCTGACTTGCAAACACTTGGTGGTTCTATTTGTTCTTATTTCTCCCTGAATGCAGGTCCAGGATGTATACTTCATGCCTATGACACCTCTTAGAGACTTGTAGAACTCTATCAGAAAAACGTCTGTTCTGAGTTTGTGGATATAGAAGACAGAGTTACCCCTGCTACAGAAAGGAAACAGATGCATTTGACATTTCTAGCAAATGTCCCAGTCGGGATGGCCCTCCGGCCTGCGGGGTCAGCTAAGGGGCTTGGATCCAAGGGAAGCAGAGAGCTGGCCCTGGGACACTCTTACCTGAGCGGTTGTTGGGGGACACGCGCACGGGGGAGATGGAGGGCGTGCGGGACGAGGAGTAGGGTCTTTGCCGATCCCTCTCGATGGTTGAAGATGAGGCTACGAAGTGATACTGTGACCATCCGTCCTGCAACAGACAACACAGCACGCGGCCATCACGTGGGGAAGGCATGGCGATTCCTCCCCTCCTGACACTGAGCGTTCAGAGCATTCGAATTTGCGAAACGCTTCTCCAGTCTGTCAGGGCAGATCTCAGATCTCTGTTTCTCCATCACCCAGGTTAACAGAGAGGAGCATTCACTGAGACCCACCTCCTGCTCCCTCCAGACAGTCTGATGCTGGGAGGGCCACCCCTGAGTGCCTGGCTTTCCTTTCCAGGTGTGGAATAATCGATCCCTTTGCAACTCTGCTTTGGCCTTAAGATTGCATTTAAATGAAAATAGGATGCTCAGAGGCGCTTCCCAGGTGGTGTGAGTGGTAAGAACCCGCCTACCAATGCAGGAGACATAAGAGACACAGGTTTGATCCCTGATTTGGGAAGATCCCCTGGAGGAGGGCGTGGCAACCCACTGCAGCATTCTTGCCTGGAGAACCCCATGGACAGGGGAGCTTGGTGGGCTATAGTCCATAGGGTCGCAAAGAGTTGGACACGACTGAAGCGACTTAGCACACATGCATATAGGGGATGTTCAAAATGACCCTGAAACCACGTTTCGCCAACCTGGCTCCAGCTCTGTCTGGCCCTCTTTTCAGCTTTACAGTTTTCCAAAGTCTTTACTCTTCTGTTCTTGGGACCAATCCGTTAGTGACCAGACTGCCAAGGACCATTGTCCCTTCTGGTTTATCTCCCTTACAGTGTTTTGAGTCTCTTTTCTGCCACAAATGCCCACATTCCCAGCAGCTCAAGGCCTTCAGCATGACTGGTGCTCAGCAGTCACACCTAGGTTGCTATGTTCTCTGCATTGCCCCAGGAATTATTAGAGCATATTAAAAACGTGCTTAGTCACTCAGTCGTTTCTGACTCTCTGCGACCCTGTGGACTGCCAGGCTCCTCTCTCCATAGAATTTTCCAGGCAAGAAAACTGGAATGGGTTGCCATTTCTTTCTCCTATCAATTAATTCTCCATTCACCTTCAAACATTTGGTTACTATAGGAAAAGCATATATACCACTTTTCATTATGAAAACTAAATAAGTGCATCATGGACCATTTTGTATTTAGAAAGCACAAAGAAGAAAATAAAAATAACCAACAGTTCCACTCTCTCCTCTTCCCTGAGAATTCCTGTTAAGATGTTACAGTATTTCTTTTTTCTTTCATTTTTTTCTTTTTAAATTCAAGTTCAGTTTTATCAAAGCAAGATGTCAAACAGTACTGGCATTAACAAGGAAAAACAGATACCTGCCCCACTCTTAACTCCTGCTTCACAGACACAACTATTTTCAACTCTTTTGGCTTTTTTTCCCTGACTTTTCTCAGGGACTCAATTCTCTATAAGGAATCATTGCAAACATAGTCAGATGAAAGTTAACCAAGAATAGAATTTATACTCATTTCAATATTTGTGTCTTTCTTTATGCAATTCTCATTATTACTCTGTTTGACTGGTAGGATAAAGCCAAAATTAGAAGCATGCTATTTTAAAAGCTGTTTACTCCAGGACAAGATTTTCTCAACAGTCTCATAGGTTGCATACTATTATTATCTCCATTTTACAGAGGAAGAATCCGAGCTTTAGAGAGTTAATGGGCCACCCAAAGTCAAACAGTAAACAAGTGAAAACTCATGGTAATACTATAATGTGACATACTGAAAACATAAAAACTCTAATTTGAAAAGATACCTGCGCCTCGGGTTCACAGCAGCACTGTTTACAACAGCCAAGACATGGAAGCAATCTCAATGTCCATCAATAGGCGAATGGATAAAGAAGATGTAATTATATGCAATGATGCAATGGAGTACTGCTCAGCCATAAAAAGAGGTGAAGTAGTGTGATTTTCAGCAACATAGATGGACCCAGAGAATCTCATGTGAAGTGAAGTCAGACAGAGAAAGATCAATATCACAGGGTATCACTTATGTGTGGAAACTGAAAGACTGATACAAATAAACTCATCAGAAAAACAGGAAACACTCGTGGTTGGCCAAGTACTCTGGGAACAGTCAACAAGGCAGCGGGGGCCTGGCTGATGGCGAGAAGCCAGACACCGAAGACACAAGGTGGGGTTTCCAAGCCAAGAGGGGAGCAGAGACGAAGGTCCTGGGGTGGGCAAGGGCTGGGCTGCTGTGAGCGGAAGAGAAAGTCTCTGTGATGGAAGGGAGTGAGCAGGACGCAGTCAGGAAATAGGCCGCCTTATGGGTGTCAGGGCAGGCTGGGGAGAGTCAAGCAGCAAGAGGGAGATGAGCTTTTCCACTAGAGTCGAGGAGAGATGAACCCAGCCTGGCCGGGGCCAGTGGCGAGCTAGGGGTGCTCTGGCAGCAATGGCGGCAGGATCTGCTGACGCCGGGGCTACTGGGTGCGTGCGTGTGGGTGTGTGTGTTTGTCGCTCAGTCGTGTCCGACTCTTTACAACCCCATGGACTGTAGCCCACCAGGCTTCTCTATCCATGGGATTCTTCAGGCAAGAACACTGGAGTGGGTTGCCATTTTCTTCTCCAGGGGATTTTCCCAACCCAGAGATCGAATCTGGGTTCTGCATTGCAGGTGGGTGTGGAAGAGATAAACCTGACCTTGATGCTGCTGGTGTGAACAACGGAGGCTGGAGATGTCATTCACTGAGACAGGGGCCTGTGGAAAGGGAGTGGCTTTAGGGGGTGAGATCAGTGGTGCCATCTGGGAAGTGCTGAGTTCGAGATGCCTGCGGGACACGACAGAAAGGAGAATAAAGCAGAAGAGGAAAACTGGAATTTCAGGAGTGATGTCAGACCTGAGGCAACATTTTGGAGTTCTGCATACAGATATCATATAAAGTTAAGAGGGAAGATGGAAGCCTTGCATGTGAGTGCAAACAGAGCAGAGCAGAGGGCACAGGGCTTGGACACTGCAATACTGAGTTGGCACAGAGAGCACGGAAAACACTTCATAGCATGCTGGGGAGGGCCAGGATGAGCTGGGAGAGGAACTAGAGGGCTGTGATGTCAGGCAAGATCAGGAAAGAAGGACCAAAAACAGACCACTGGGCTTGGGAAGATGGAAGTCAGCATGACCAAAACAAAAGAACTTTCTTTGGTCTAGCTGATAAATCTCTTAATTCAGGCGGGCTCAAAAGATAGTGAGAATTGACGAAAGAGAAATGGTGAGTACAGACAGCCTTCGGGAAAGGCTGACTATTACAGGGAGCGGAGAAATGAGGCTTGAAGAGCTAGGGCAGCTCAGAGGTGCTTTGATATACCCCCTGGAGGGGACTGCAGTGTTTCACAAGCTGATGGGAATGTCTCGACACAGAGGAGGAAATACCTGGGATGCAGGAGAGAAGGGAAACAGTTCTTAAGAAAAGGGGAGGTCTTGTTTTCTGACATTTCCTAAAGGGGCCGGGTGGGGATGAGAAGCGAGGTCATCTGCTGAGAGTCAGGAACAGCTGGAGTTTAGAGGAGGGAAGAGGAGACGGGAAGGTAGGGAAGAGGAAGGGAGAGAGGAAGAGGAGGCACGTGGGATGGTTCTCAAGGAAAGCAGGGAGCAGGCTGACCATCGCCAGGTGGCCCAGTGGCCGGAAGCTGGACGGAACTGGAGGCTGGTGGCAGTGAGCTCACGGGTATGGGATAATTCCTACACCCAAGGTGGCACGTTTTCTCTCCAGCCACATTCGGCCGCCCCAGAGCAGGTGTGAGGAGATGGAATTGGATGGGGGTGGTCAGGAGGCTGACCTGGAAGGAGACAGGGACAAAGAGACGCAAAGGGCAGGTCATGGAAGCTCTTGGACTCTAAGCTGGGTGGAGAGGAAAGTGGAGATCGGGTAAGGAGATGGCGAATGCACACTAGTCAGTGGAGTGAGGCTCTTTAGGGGGTCGGGGCACTTCACAAGTGCTGGGGATTTCCTTGATGGAAGGCGGAGGAGAACTTTCTGGAAAGAGCAATGAGCAAGAGGGAGATACCTGGTCCACCTCCAAGAAGAGGGGTTGGGACCTGAAAGGTCACCGTGTGAGAAGGCTGCAGGGGGCTGGGGGTCTCCTTGGGGGCAATGGGTCTCAGAGCAAGAAGACTGAAAAAACACGGGGTGGGTATTGGATGCGGGCTTCCCAGGTACAGTGCTAGTGGTAAAGACACATAAAGAGACACAAGAGGATTGAGGATCTGCAGAGGGTCGGGGCACTGCACAGGTGCTGGGGTTTCCTTGATGGAAGGCAGAGGAGAACTTTCTGGAAAGAGCAATCCATAAAGAGACAGAAGAAACATGAGTTTGATTCCTAGATTTAGAAGATCCCCAGGAGGAGGGCATGGCAACCCACTCCAGTATTCTTGCCTGGAGAATCCCATGGACAGAGGAGCCTGGCAGGCTACCGTTCACAGGGTCACAAAGAGTCAGACACAGCTGAAGCGACTTACCATGCATGTATGCATGGGTATTGGATATAGGGGGTCCTACTGACAGCAGTGTGTCTGCCCTCTGATGCCCTCTTACTTGGGTTTCTCTTATCTATGTCTGCTTTATTGACTATGCCAAAGCCTTTGACTGTGTGGATCACAATAAACTGTGGAAAATNAGGGGGAGAAGGGGACGACAGAGGATGAGATGGCTGGATGGCATCAGTGACTCAATGGATGTGAGTCTGAGTGAACTCTGGGATTTGGTGACGGATAGGGAGGCCTGGAGTGCTGCAATTCATGGGGTCGCAAAGAGTCAGACATGACTGAGTGACTGAACTGAACTGAGCTGATTGACAGCAGACCATGGGTTCAAGGGTGAAAGGACGGGAGGTGGGAAGGAGGAAGGGGGAATCCCAGGGCAAACGGCTGGCTGTTTAGAGCCTCTGAGTGAGACGAGTCCAGGAGTGATGGCTGACCCAGTAGTCTTGGGCAGTTGGTGGTGACCAAGGTAAGGAGGGTCTAGGGGCAAATAGCTAAAACCATCACAGGGAGGGTGGAAGCCGTGGGAAGAGGCAGCTGTCCGGGTAGGAGAAGAAAATGTACTGTCTCCGCAGGAATTAGGGGCATTTATCTTAAATTCTTGAGGGGTAGGGTACGGTGGGGAGAAAGGGAAGGGGCGTCTTTCAGAAGCATGTAAAGTATTTCAGAAGGGAATGGACCCATCGCTCACATATGAGAACAACTTACAAATTTGTTTTAAAAAGATATTTCTTTCTTTTGAAGGGAATGCTTTGTTGACAGCAAATGTCCTTAAATAGGTCCCAATAGAGGCAGACTATTTTACGTTTGTCTCACCTGCAATTTCAAAGATGATGTACTGTGTGTGTGTATGCGCGGAGTGTTCTAGGTAGTGGCTCAGGAAATTGCTTTAATCAAAACCTTGGCTTCTTTGGTCATGAGTAGCTAACGATACTCCATATACCATGAAAGGTGGGCACAGTACTTCATAATAAGAATACTGACTTATATCTGATCTGTTCTAAGACCTATGGAGACATCAGGGATAAACGTGGCCCAATTCTAGCCTGGTTTGACTTGGGCAGTATCACTCTATTACTCGGCATCCCCCTCTTACACAGGTAAGTACAGATGTTTTGTGCAACAGTTCAGAACTGATGATGCTTCCCAGGGGGTGCTAGTGATAAAGAACCTTCCTGCCAATGCTTAGGTTGGGAAGATCCTCTGGAGCAGGGCATGGCAACCCACTCCAGTATTCTTGCCTGGAGAATCCCATGGACAGAGGAGCCNTTCAGAACTGATGATGCTTCCCAGGGGGTGCTAGTGATAAAGAACCTTCCTGCCAATGCTTAGGTTGGGAAGATCCTCTGGAGCAGGGCATGGCAACCCACTCCAGTATTCTTGCCTGGAGAATCCCATGGACAGAGGAGCCAGGTGGGCTTCAGTCCGTGGGTCACAGAGAGTCGGACATGACTGAAGTGACTTAGTTTGCACAGCACAGCTTCCTTGGAGAGCAGCTAAGTATTTAAATCTCCGGAAGTGTCAGGAAAGGGGCTGTAATAATAAAACTGCTTATGAAGGAGGAAAGGGTAAAAAAGCACCAAAAAAAGCTTTCAATGAGACCCACTTCTGAGAATGTAGAAACGTGACAGAGATGAGCCGTGCAGTGACTTGTCTGTGGGCAGTGAGATCGGTGGACACTTGACGATGATAGGGAGGGTGTTAGAGGTACCCAGAATGCCCCCTCACCGGCCAGACACCTTTGTGTCAGGCCAGTGCACATCTGAGCACAGAAACGTTGAATGAAGGTGGGAGGCGGGAACCTGGGGAACAATACAAAGTGGAAACGCAGGGAAGGCTCTGGATTACAGCAGCGTCCTGAGCCACAGCTTGCGAGCCCCTGGGATGCTAGGAAGGTGAGCTGGTTACCACTCCATCTCCAACTCCCCCCATCCACTGATGCAAAGTGAAATGTGTGTGATGACAAACACAAAGACCTCCAACATTGCTACAGTCACCCACGCGCAGAGGGGATCTGAGCTTTAACTCTGAAGGCACATCCCTCCACCCACCATGGAAAAGTGTAACCTCGGATGCTAGAGGCCAGGGCCAGATGAATCAACACTCGTCTTAGTGATGCTGCATAATCTCCTAGAGGGTGGATCTCATGGCCCTGCGTATCTTTTACCGCATGAAATTTTTAACCTTCAACTGAAAGATATATATATATATTTTTTCTTTCTAAAGAATAAGGATCATGAAGACTTATCTTCTTTGAGAAAGTTTATTCTGAGTTAATATTTTCTGTTATCCAACTAGCCCTGGACGTCCTCGCTGTTTCGCCAGCCTGCAGTCAGTTTATGATTCATTGACGTCCCACTGTCATTCAGAAAGACCCGAAAGGCGTTTACAGAATCACAGGCAACTTGGGCACACAGGCTTTGAACCATTATTTGCCTCTTTGATGACTAGGTTTTCTTTTTAATGTTTTAACTCTCTGTAGACCAGAGGCTGTGCCCCCAAATTCTATTGGGTACTTCGCCACAGCTCCCCTTCATACCATCCCTTTGGCTTAGATAAGAAAGTTCAGGGAAGGAAACAGAACCAAGAACCACTGAAGTAACTAGGGGGGGCCGGTAATCCTTAATATTGATAACAAACTCTTTTCACGTCTGTCTTTCACCTCCAGCAGGATGACCGCCAAGTCGTGCCCTTCAGCTCAAGACCCAGCCAAGCTGTCAAAAACGTGATATGAGAGCCGCACCTCAAATTGGTTTTTATTTTTAACGCATTAAACTTAAAACTGGAGGTTGTTAAATTGTTCCAAGTATATGGAGATAGAAATCCAAAAGAGAAGACGGGTTCAAAGTCACTGAACTTTAAATTGCCACCAGAAATAATCTGATTTTCTTTATCTTACCCTTTCACTGTCCTTCCACCACTTTCAGCTTCTGTGTGAAAGTTCCTGGTGTGTTTCTTTATGAAATTTGTTTTATTCCCCAAAGCTACTCTCACCCACATCATTACTTTCAATGGTCCAGAAAGTGTGAGAATCAAGGGGACTTTTTTCACAGCCTCACGACCATTAGATCCTCATGGTTTGTCTAAATGGTGGTCACTGTATTATTTCCTACTGATCTTCTCCTTCTGTATTTTGAGGTCCCTGAATTTATAACCATCTCCATCTTACATGCTTTTACCATCCCACAAACATCTCCACCAAGACTGTGCTCCTGGAGAAACTTCCACCATCAGAGTTGGGATGAAAGATCTAAGTGACTTCCAGACCTGTCTACACGAGCTTAGTGCAATACACACTCACCCCGTAGTCTTTTTTTCTGGAAAGTGTGCAGGGTATTCAACTTAGATCAGCACATGAATATGTTAAGTTTGTGTGGAAAGAATGAACGGAGCTGTTTGTCAAGGCTCAGAACTGCTTTCACTGTGGGTCTCTCTGTTGATAGAGGTATAATTAGACAACTGTCCAAGTCAGCCCACCTCTCCCAGGATCCACTGGACTCAGGATGACTGGTCAGCTCTATCTTGGTTTCTTTTTCAGAAATTAAGGGCAGAATGATTCAATCAGCTTTAAATATAGTTTAAACTATATTTTTATATAGAAAACATGTATAAAGTTTTAAGTATAGTTTTTAAATATATTTAATATATATATATTTATATAAATATTTTTATTTATTTAAATATTTAAGTTTTAAATATAGTTCTGCCTAGGCCTCAGCCTCTGAGATCCTATTTAAATTGTTCTGAGTAGGGTCTGGGCATTGGTATTTTCAAAATGAATAGTGTGGCTGGGAACCACTGGCTTAGAGTTTGTATGCATACCTGGCAGTGATTAATAGGGATGTAGAATACATTTAGGAGGCCCTTAGGACTCTGACTCCATTTGGCAGTGTCAGATATGGCATTGCCAAGGTTGACTTCCACAGGAACAAAAATAAGTCCAACTCAGGCCAGAGAGGTGCCCCCCGCCCCTCAACATCCTACTCATACCTGATTACCCAACAATCACCCCGTGACTCATTTTCGCAGCCTACACCTTTGATCAGGCAGCTCTGAGACCTCACACAACACCTGTTCTTTTTCTACCTGTCAGATCCTACTCATCCCACTCCGTCTGGAGCCAGGCAAACAGGAGGGGGGGCAATACATGTTCCATAAATCACTGTTACTAAATGAATTATGCCTCTGAGGTTCAGGGGAGATTTTAGCAGTGCTGGTATGTTTTTACTTGCCTTGCTATTGTTGATGTTGGTCAGCTGCTCAGTCGTGTCCTATTCTTTGTGACCTCATGGACTATATAGCACGTCAGGCTTTTCTGTCCATGAGATATTCCCAGACAAGAATACTGGAGTGGGTTGCCATTTCCTTCTCCAGGGGATCTTCCCAACCCAGGGATTGAACTCATGTCTTCTGCATTGGCAGGTGGATTCTTCACCATCGAGCCACTAGGGGAGCCCTTCCCTTGCCTGTTATGAACAAAACTGTATGACCTTTCATTTCTGTCTGCTGCAAGCCTGTCTGTCTGCCCAGCTGTGAGGCAGGGCTGGGCCATGTTTATTTCCTTGCTATTTCCTGGTCTCCAGCACGATATCTGCAATACAGAGGTACCTAATAGATCCTGCTAGTTGAAGACAATGAATTAAGATGACCGCATTAGTTATTATAAATGCAATGATAATCGATGTCATAGTCTTTATTGCTAACTCTACAGTTCTTACACTCATACAGTTCTATAACAAATGAAGGTTATCAGAGCCTTATGGGTTTAAAAAAATATATTTTAGCTGAGAGCAACCTCATCTGCTGCTATTGGTATATCTGTCCTTTCTGACATACTGCTGGGCTGAAGGCAGTGCTAGTTTAGGTAAAATGGTACCTAGAAAAAAAGAGAAGAAAAAGAAAGAAAAAAGTAGCCTATGGCTTGCCCACTCCACTTTTGATGGTAATGTCTCTCTGTCCTCTGTGTTTCAACGTGGGGATATAAAACTGTCTCCTCTTTAACCAACTGTGTAGCTAATTCTAGAGCATCATTATATCTGCCACACCTGGGCCCTGAATTGGTGCTGATTCCACACACAGCTCTCAGAGCACATACCTCTTTGCACACACTGCCCCTCCCCCAATCTCCACTGCTTGTTGCATCCTGCAGCCCAGAAACCACGAGCTCCTGTCCACAGCAAAGACACTCAGTTTTCCCCCAAACACAAACTGGAGCAGAGATGGGGAAAAGGAGGAGAAGGGAGAGAGCATCCCATTTCTCATTCGATACACTCCAACTTCCTTTAGGTTGGACACGGGAGCCCATGCCTGCTGCGAGGTGTGCCATGTGCCCACTGGAATGAAGGGCTCAACCTGCAGGAATGTTTCTGGGCAGGGATCACTGATGACCAGAGTCACTGCTCTGGAGTAGAAGCTGGGCGCTGTGCATGCCCACAGGAGGTGTGCAGAGTGTGTGGATGTGATGGAATGAAATGTGTCAAGCAAGAGTGTTCGCACACCTCTTCCTTCCCTGGACCAGATCGCTAGAGAGCATCCTGTGTCCGCCAGCTGAGCAGGGCGGTGAGCTCTGCCCCCAGCACTGGAACAGAGAAGGAATGGAGAAGCACAGTGCCAGCTGGACCAGCAGGGAGAGGGGATTAGGGAGAGGACTTGTTCAATCTGTGTAACAAAGAGCTTATAGCAAAAATGGAGAGGAAGGGCAATATCTCAGGGATTGTTTGGAGAATCTGGTGATGAGAGAGTCTAGAGAAAAGGGGTTAAGTACCAAATCCTCATCAATACACTTCAGGAAGTGAGATGAACAGGGCATGGTTGGGATACGTGTATGTATACCTGATTCACTTTGCTGTACAGCAGAAACTGACACAACATTTTCAATCAACCATATGCCAATAAAAAAAAGAATGAAATTGGGTCATTTGTAGTGACGTGGGTGAACCCAGACTGTCATACAGAGGGCTTCTCTGGTGGCTCAGAAGGTAATGAATCCTCCTGCAATGCAGGAGACCTGAGTTCGATCTCTAGGTTGGGAAGATCCCTGTAGGAGGGCAAGGCAACCTACTCCAGTATTCTGGCCTGGAGGATCCCCATGGACAGAGATGAGCCTAGCAGGTTAAAGTCCAAGGGGCCGAAAAGAGTCGGACATGCCTGAGCGACTAAGCACAAGGTAGTGATGTGGGTGAACGTAGGCTGTGTCATACAGAGTGAATTAAGTCAGAAAGAGAGAAAACCAACATTGTATATTAACGTATGTATATGGAACCTAGAAAAATGGTACAGAGAAACCTATTTGCAGGGCAGGAACAGAGACGCAGATATAGAAAATGGACCCGTGGACCCCGTGTGGGAAGGAGAGGGTCGGACAGAGGGAGCAGCACTGACGTGTCCAGTACCGAGTGCAACGAGCCAGGGGGGCTGCTGTAGAGCGCAGGGGGCTCAGCTCGCGCTCCGCCATGACCAAGGCGCAGAGGAAGGGGTGGCAGGGGGGCTTAAGAGGGAGGGGACAGACGGATCAGTCGCTCAGTCGTTTGCAACTCTTTGCGACACCATGAACAGGGAGGCACACCAGGCCTCCCTGTCCATCACCAACTCCTGGAGCTTGCTCAAACTCATGTCCATCGAGTTAGTGATGCCATCCAACCATCTCATCCTCTGTAGTCCCCTTCTCCTCCCACCTGCAATCTTTCCCAGCATCAGGGTCTTTTCCAGTGAGTCAGTTCCTTGCAACAGGTGGTCAAAGTATTGGAGTTTCAGCTTCAACATCAGTCCTTCCAATGAATATCCAGGACTGATTTCCTTTAGGATGGACTGGTTGGATCTGCTTGTAGTCCAAGGGACTCTCAAGAGTCTTCTTCAACACCACAGTTCAAAAGCATCAATTCTTTGGTGCTCAGCTTTCTTCACAGTCCAACTCTCACATCCATACATGGCCAATGGAAAAACCACAGCTCTGACTAGACGGACCTTTGTTGGCAAAGTGATGTCTCTGCTTTTTAATATGCTGTCTAGGTTGGTCATAATTTTTCTTCCAAGGAGCAAGCATCTTTTACTTTCACGTCTGCAGTCACCATCTGCAGTGATTTGGGATATATGTATATATATACTTACTATATGTAATATATATGTATACTTACAGCTGATTCACAACGTAGTACATTAGAAACGGACACAGCATTGTAAAGCAATTATCCTCCAAATAGAAAACAAAGAGGGCATGGGATTTCACGTTACTTTTTCTGTGATCCCTGACCCCTGGAAGAGGCGCCCTTTAGGGATTAGACAACGATGGGGCGAAAAGTGACAGAGTTAGTGGATATCTACAGCTGCGATGGTGAGTTACATGGGGAGTGTCCCATTTGCAGTTCTGTTTTCAAACTGAGATTTGGAAGTTCTGTCTTCTATACTTAGAATTCAGAAGCAACAAATCTTTTCTAGTGATAAATGACATCTCTGACTTGGATAAAAGCTTCAATAAATAATTAACCTTGAAAATGGAGAATAGTTGTTCTTTCCACTGAGGATATTTGCTGGCACCCAAAATAGATATGAGGACACTGTCAGTCAGTATATGTTTTTCCTCTCTTTGAAAACAGTTCTGGAAATTCTTTAATCTGGTAAGATTTAGTTGGAATCTAAACAAGGATTTCTCAGTAGGCATAGAGAGACTCTTTAGTTCTGAAGTAACAAATACATGTTTTTGTATGTGTGTGTTAGTTGTCCTTGAAGGCTCTTGGTGCATAAAACTTGTCAATTCTAATTTGCTATGAGTGACTTGAGATATAAAGAAAGGATGGTGTAAATCCTTGGAGCTTTTAAGCAACTCAAGTTCATCCACTCATTCAACCTAGGACATTTACAGCTTGCACTTCAATCACTTCATCAGGAACCTATTTTTCAAATGAAAGTTAAAATTTGAATTGTGGCCATGCACTGAATAAGGTAACCAGCTGAGACATTGCTCACTTAAGAAAAATTTGATTGCTCAAAATTGTGCCAGTTTTCCAGTCATTTTTTAAGTGGAATAAACCTGTTGATGTAATCACATGAAGCAGAGAAAGAAAAGATTCCAAATTAGTGGTAGCTATACAAACATTCTCCTTATTTCAATAAAAGGTATTATAGAGGAGATAAAAAAAATAAAATGGAAACAGACTATTCAGAGTCTATGCAACTGAAGACCAAGCCAGAGTTTCCCTGAGGATAAACTCACAGTTCCTCTTTACTATAATAAAACAAGCTTCCATCTATTGTTAAGGTAAACTGTTTGTTAAAAGAGTCATTAAAACTAATTCCATCAACAATTCCAAAAGCTATTAGAATTAAATATTTAGACTAAATCTTCAAGAACCAAAAGGGAGTATTTGCAATTTAATGCAAAAATAAATACCATCTGACACACCAGTTACTTTCATTAGTTTGTTTCAGCTCCGGTGCTTCTAATGAAATTTAATTAAATTGATTTGGCTACTTAAAGGTACAGTATATGTAAGGATAAGAGTCTTTCACAGTATGTACCATCTTTCAGGGGCTCCCCAGGTGGCGCTAGTGGTAAAGAACCCGCCTATCAATGCAGGAGACACAAGAAACTTGTGTTTAATCCCTGGTTCAGGAAGATCCCCTGGAAGAGGGCATGGCAACCCACTCCAGTATGCCTGCTTGGAGAATCCCATGGACAGAAGAGCCTGTTGGGTTACAGTTCATAAGGTTGCAAAGAATCAGATATGATGAAGTGACTTTACACGCACACATCATCTTTTCAAAGCAAATATTGAGTAAATCCATCTTAGGGATTCAATTTATCACCATTGAACTAATTCTAAAGAACCGATATCACTAAGAAGATTTGACAAGCTAGAAAGAAATGGCTATAATTTGTTCGAAGAAAGTATGTCACAGTTAACTACGAGGAGTTAACTGGTACCAAACGGAAGCATGGTGGGATCTCTGAAAACGAGGTTTTTATTAACAACTGGGTACAGTGATCAAGAGGACTGTTACCATTAGCATGTGGATAACATTCTTGGGCATAAACATCTTGGTAGACTTTTCCCTCATTTTCCCACTTTGTAATAGAAACTTTTTCACTTGGACTCAGCCTCCCTTGCTGGGAGATTTAGCCATGTGACTAAGCTCTGAAAGTATTTACAAGGGCATCCCCCACCCCCACTTAAAAAAACAAAACAAAAAAAGGATGCCTTTCCCCACCCTTTTCCACTGGAATGTGGACAGGTTGAGGGCAAAGAGGAGAACACAGGTGAGGGCAACCCTCCAGAGATGGAGATACAGAGTTTGAAGGGGCCAAAACCCTAGTCCGAGAGGCGTGATACCAGATCCGGACAATTAGACTCTAACGTGACAGGGTCTGATTGGCTGAATAATACGCTCCCTCCACCAAGGATATCCACATGCTACTTACCTAGAACCTGTGACAGGCTACATTAGGTAGCAAAGGGACTCTGCAGGTGTGGTGAAGTTAAAGCTCTTGAAAAAGGGAGATTACACTGATTTATCCAAGTGGGCCCAATGCAGCCACAAGGGTCTTCAAAGAGAGATAGAGGAGGCAGGCATTCAGAGAAGGTGATGTGACCACGGAAGCAGAGACACAGAATCAAAGAAGCCATGCTGCCTGCTTAGACGATGGAGGAAGGGGGCAAAAGGCCAAAGGGAGCGGTGGCCTTTACAAGCTGGAAAAGGCAAGGACATGGATTCTCTAGATGGCTTCAGGAAGGGGTGCATCCAGGGCCAACAGTTTTTTTTTTTTTAACTTTAATATTATTTAATCCTATATATCTAAAATATCTTTTAGCACAATAAACATGAGAAGTATTCACTAGATAAAAAAAAATAAGCCAAGTCTTTGAGATCTGGTTTGTGTTTTACGCTTATTGTCGTTGGGTGGTTTAGTTGCTAAGTCGTGTCCGACTCTTTTGTGACTGCATGGACTGTGGCCTCTCAGGCTCCTATGTCCATGGGACTTCCCAGGCAAGAATACTGGAATGGACTGCCATGGCCTCCTCCAGGGGATCTTCCTGACCCAGGGATTGAACTTGAGTCTCCTGCATTGGCAGGCAATTCTTTACCACTGAGCCCAGAGAATATCTCAAAGAGGACTAATCATATTTCAAATGTTCAATAGCCAACCCCTCACTAATGGCTACCATGCTGACCCTTGGACCCCAAGGAGATCCAACCAGTCAATCCTGAAGGAAAACAACCCTGAATATTCATTGGAAGGACTGATGCTGAAGCTGAAGCTCCAATCCTTTGGCCACCTGATGCGAAGAACTGACTCATTAGAAAAGACCCTGATGCTGGGAAAGATTGAGGGGAGGAGGAGAAGGGAGTGACAGAGGATGAGATGGTTGGGTGGCATCACTAATTCAATGGACATGAGTTTGAGCAAGCTCCAGAAGATGGTGAAGGACAGGGAAGCCTAGCGTGCTGTAGTCCATGGGGCTGCAAAGAGTCAGGCATGACTTAGCGATTGACTGACAACAATATGCAATGCTGAAAATCTCAGCTCCAGACTTAAAGAGACGACAGGGAGAAGCAGATGAGGCAGGCACAGGACACTGTGCTAACTGGGCAGGGGTGACGGAAGAAAGGAGTCAAATCCCCCTTCTTGGCTCCTCCTCTTTTTGGCCCCAACCCCAGCTGCGGGAGTTCCTCAGAGCTCCGCTTTTACTCACTGCAGAGCCAACCCTTTGATTTCAGCCCAGTGAAACCTACTTTGCACTTCTGCCCTCAAGAACTGTTCAGATCATGAATTTGTGTTTAAGCCAGAGTTTGTTGTAATCTGTTAATGCAGCAATAGGAAAGTAACAGAGGGTGATTAAGTTCCAACTGCTGTAAGCCATGTTCATTTGGGGTGTGAGACACAACTGATTAGACCTGAGGACAACTTTAGATGATTAAATACCTGCAACAAGATACTGTGCCAGGACGTTAAGGTACTTTTCTTCCATTGCCTGTGTTTTGGCTAAGGTCCCAAGGCAGGGAACAACAGATGCCCCATTGTTCCACATATATTCTCAAAGTAAAAAATTAGATCATCCATCCATCCTTGTGAACGCGGGGGATAAAATAAGGTTTTGCAGTATTAACACATGTTCCACTTTCAGATTACATGGGTTTAAGCTGAGAATTCACTAGTGGGTGGAGAATGTTGGTGGCGAGGGCTTCCTCGAAGGTAGTTGAGGGGCTGGGCATTCCCCAGCCTACCCCCCATCTCCTTAAGCCTGGGAAGTGAGCTCCTTATTTTGCCTGGCCATGGGCTCTCTGGAGTTTGGGGGTTGTAGGAATTACCACGATCAGGGTGAAGCACAGACTCAGTGCCAGAGGTGGACCAACCATGGAGCTCAAGAAGCTTAGGTTTCAGGATCGTCCACTGCATGAGTCCCATCCAAGGCCGGTAGGAAACTTTATATTCATAACTTTAAGTATATTCTTCTTAAACAGGAATTCCCACACTAAGCTACGGGGTGGAAAATGTATATCTGCTCTGGTCTCAGTGCAGGGCAGTGGAAGCCTTAGGTGCACGGAGAGCCTGGAGCAGTTAGCTCAAGAGGTCAGGTCCAGGCCAGTGGTCCTCAGCTGGAGGTTGGTTTTAAATACTGAGCCCGCCTGCCAATGCAGGAGACATGAGAGATTCAGATTCGATTCCTGGGTTGGGAAGACCCCTGGAGGAGGGCACAGCAACACACTCCAGTATGCCTGCCTGGAGAATCCGGCAGAGGAGCCTGGCAGGCTACGGTCTACAGAGTTGCAAAAGTTGGACACGACTGAAGCGACTAAGCACGCATGCGCAAACCACACCACTGTCCCCGTGAGAGGAGGAGCCAGCACGTGGGCATCTGTGGTAGGCTGGGTGTACCAAGGCCAGGGCATAACTGCGTGGCCAGGGTCTCTCTCCTCTCTGCTGATTCCCCTTTCCTGGCAGAGCCTGGGAGGAGGTGGGGGTGCGGGGCACTGGGACACAAGAAGGAACAGCTTACGAGAGGGGGCGCAGGTGAGCTAGGAAGAGACAAGAAACTGATCACGTCCTTTCTCCCCAAGCAAATGAAAGCGCTCTTAGCCATAGCTCATCCCATAGCTCATCCCATCTACTAGAAGAAGGAAGGGTGAGCTTGAGTGTATTGCCCAAAGTAACAAGAATGGTGGTAGTTTACATTAAACTTAGCTTTTTTTCTAATTCAAAGGGACATGTACCCTAAAGTTCAAAGTGTCTCTATTCACAGTAGCCAAGAAATGGAAGAAACCTAAGAGTCTGTGAACAGATGAACGGATAAAAAAAGATGTGGTACATATATACAAGGAATATTTGCTGTATAGACACTAAGTTGTTTCTGACTCTTTGTGACCCCAGGGACTGTAGCCTGTCAGGTTCCTCTGTCCATGGGATTTCCCAGGCAAAAATACTGAATCGGGTTGCCATTTACTTCTCCAGGGGATCGTTCTGACCCAGAGATCAAACCGGCAACTGCTGCATTGGCAGGTGGATTCTTTACCACTGAGCCACCTGAGAAACCCACAGGGAATATAGACCAGCCCAAAAAAGAGGGAAATAATGCCATCTGCAGCAATATGGATGGACCCAGAGAATCTCACGCTAAGCGAAGTCAGTTACACAGAGAAAGACAGATATGGTATCACTTACAGATGGAATCTTAAAAAATGATACAAATGAACTTATTTACAAAACAGAAATAGACTCACAGACATAGAAAACAAATGTATGGCTACCAAAGGAGAAATAGGGGAATAAATTAGAAGTTTGAAATTAATGGATACACACTGTTAAGCCGAAAAATAGATGAATAACAAAAGAAGGTCCTATTGTATAGCATAGGGAACAATATTCAGTGTCTTAGAATAACCTATAATGGAAAAGAATCTAACTGAGAATGTGGAAGAGACAGTCGCTCAGTCATGTCCAACTCTTTGTAATCCCACAGACTGTAGCTCGCCAGGCTCCTCTGTCCACGGAATTCTGCACTGCAGGCAGATTTTTTTTTTTTTTTAACCATCTGAGCCACCAGGGAAGTCCTCAAAATACTGGAGTGGGTAGCCATTCCTTTCTCCAGGGGATCTTCCCGATCCAGGGATCAAACCCAGGTCTCCCACATTGCAGGCGGATCCTTTACCACTGAGCTACCACGGAAGCCCACGAATAGAGGGCTTCCCTGGTGGCTCAGAGGTAAAGGNTGCAGGCAGATTTTTTTTTTTTTTTAACCATCTGAGCCACCAGGGAAGTCCTCAAAATACTGGAGTGGGTAGCCATTCCTTTCTCCAGGGGATCTTCCCGATCCAGGGATCAAACCCAGGTCTCCCACATTGCAGGCGGATCCTTTACCACTGAGCTACCACGGAAGCCCACGAATAGAGGGCTTCCCTGGTGGCTCAGAGGTAAAGGATCCGCCTGCAATGAAGGAGCTGCAGGAGACGTGGGTTCAGTCTTTGCGTTGGGAAGATCCCCTGGAGGAGGCCTTGGCAAACCACTCCAGTATTCTTGCCTGAGAAACCCATGGACAGAGGAGCCTGTCCACGGTGCTGCTACAGTCCATGGGGGTCACAAAAGAGCCGGACACGACTAAACAGAGACAACAACAGCATATATGTGTATAACGGTATCACTTTGTTGTGCACCCGAAACTAACACAACATTGAAAATCAACTTCAGTTCCAAAAAATGAAAAGTTTAGTGAGTTTTCTAGTTCCCAATTCAATCCTTTTCCCCTGCTTTTGTCTCTGGGGTACTTTTGGAAGTTCTGATTTAAAATGCTATGGTAAAACCGCCTGGGAGAGCAGAGGCAGAAAGGAAACATTGCACTTAGATGCTGCTCGGGTAGAATTTCCCCCGCTGGGAGGTCCAGCCCCACAGCAGCTCTAACTTAGTCACTTCTTGTTTAGCAACTGCCATGTGCATCGATTTCCACTTCTGCACAATTGATTTTTGCTTCTGTTCCCATTTGCGCCTTTGTTTTTGGACAGATATCATATGATGAGTGTCTGAGAATGGCCTCTGAGAGGTCAGCGGACCTCATGAGGGAGGGCCTTATTTGTCGATACAAAAATCAACACGCAAACGCCCAGATTTAGGGAGGAGACAGCATCACCACTGAGTTTAACTTCAGCCTCTTTGTTTCCTACCCGAGCTTGATGTGCAGTGCCTTAGAAAAGAACCCGCGCTACAGCTGTGAGTCTGGAGCACACAGCATTCAGGTTATTTAAGAGCCTGACCATGATTATGGCTGATTCACGTTGTCGCAGGGCAGAAACCAACACAGCATTGTGAAGCAATTTCCCTCTAATTATGGAAAATTACATTACCATATGTAAAATAGACAGTCACCGGGAATTTGCTATATGGCTCAGGAAACTCAACCAGGGACTCAGTATCAACCTAGAGGGCTGGGGTGGGAAGAGAGACGGGAGGGAGGTTCAAAAGGGAGGGGATATGTGTACACCTATGGCTGACTCATGCTGAGGTTTGACAGAAAACAACACAATTCTGTAAAGCAATTATCCTTCAATAAAAAATCAATTAATTAAAAAAGGCAAGAAAGAAGACTGTGATCAAAAGTTTTCATGTGCTTCCAGTCATTTCTTGGTGAAGAATTTTCCAGTACAGTAGAAAGATGAATAAATTCCTGGTGGGCAATTTCCTTGATGGAATGACAGCCCTACATTCAGTCATTTATTTCTATAGAGGATTTACTGCTTTTCCATCACCATCTTAAATACTCGCCAAGGAAAAACATCTATTTATTCTCAAGATGGCAACATGCTACAGCAAGTATAAAAGTATTTCTTGCTCCTCTTGCTGCAAAGCTATGAGACCAACGTTTTGAATTTTGATCATCTTGTATGTTTTCCTGGACAATATTTCAAAATATCTTTCTAGTTCTCGCTGCAATCCAGTATTGATTTTTAAATGTCCAGCAAGTGAGAGTGATGAGGGATGTGAAATGTGAACTGTGACTTCAGTTCACAGGGGTCAAGACCACCGACTCACTGAGGTACAGAGGCCAGTTTCCTGAAAGCACCTGAAGACGCCACAAGCGCTGTGTCCACTCGCTCACCCGCTGCGGTTTGGTCATTTGAGGAAATCTGCAGGCATCCCTTCCCTGTCCATAATTACTTATTGATTTCTCGTTTTGTGAGTGCAACAGTGGCGGGACCAACGTAATGAATCCCACGGCAGTAGGAAAAGAGAGTCCTGAGTGATTCAGGCCATGAAGGGCATGACTTCACTCCCATCAAAGCTTATTATTCACTGGCTGAATGGTACCTGCGGTGCGAGAGTCTGTCTTCCCAACAATAAAAGGAAGGACATTTAAAGATTACTTTTATGCTTTGTTTCTCTCATCCAGACGGCAACAGTGAATACAATATCTCTATCCACAAAAACACTACCTTGTTCGGTTTCAAGTTTTCCAGCACAGGTGGTTTGGCATTCTTTGAGACACAAGCTCACCGTTCAAGATCCCAAGGGGTAA
>SJYA01002563.1:53505-84761 GCA_006410615.1 Neotragus moschatus | reverse complement strand
GGCAGTGGGGAGGGGAGCCATGGGAGGATCAAGGGGTGTTGGGGAGGGGCAGGAGGGTGGGGGGCCCCACGGGACCACAACTATAGAAATACAAGGCCATGACTATTCCTGGGGGAGAATGAGTCTGGTTTCTAACCTTGGTGACCATCAGCAGAGTTTGATTCTGTTATCTGATCTGTCTTTGAACTGATCCCTGCATTTATGAACAAAGGACTTTGCTCATAGAGTGGCTGAGTAGATGCTGTTCTTTCTGGAGCTCTTTGCAATACTTAGAGCAAAATAATGAACCGAAGCATTATAAGCTGAACGCCAGAAGAACTGTCTCTCTCTACTTGACAACAGGGGCTGCCCCGATGCTGTGTTCTGGCCTTAAGTTCTAAGTTTTGCACAGTGATGAAAATGTAACTTTCGATTTTTAGGTTTTGCTTTTTTTTTTTTTTTTGACAGCTGTAGTAATAATAAATGTTGCTATCCCTACAACAATAAACTGTGGAAAATCACAATAAATCACAATAAACTGTGGAAAATTCTGAGGGAGATGGGAATACCAGACCACCTGACCTGCCTTTTAAGAAATCTGTATGTAGGTCAGGAAGCAACAGTTAGAACTGGACATGGAATAACAGACTGTTTCCAAATAGGAAAAGGAGTATGNACTGGAAAAGACCCTGATGCTTGGAGGGATTGGGGGCAGGAGGAGAAGGGGACGACAGAGGATGAGATGGCTGGATGGCATCACTGACTCGAAGGACATGAGTGAACTCCGGGAGTTGGTGATGGACAGGGAGGCCTGGAGTGGTGCGATTCATGGGGTCGCAAAGAGTCGGACACGACTGAGTGACTGAACTGATCCCTACAGCTGAAAAGGGATGACCTTGTGGAGACATGATGACTGGCTTCAAAAATAGGAAGGCTATCCTAGAGAAGAGAAAGCAGATTTTTCAGTATCGCGTTGGAGGACAGATAATATACATACAGAGATTTCTACTTCATATAAGAGTTCTGAAAAATCACAGCCACCCAAAAAAGGAATAACATGTCCCCTTAGGGATTTGCAATGGATAGTTAAGATACTTGGTTAGCCAGAAAGTTTGTTTGGGTTTTTCTACACGACGTTATAGAAAAATCAGAATAAACTTTTTGGCTAACCCGACATTTGAACAAAAGGAAATGACTCCTGGAGCTGATACGACACCTTCCTTCTTTTGGTAAAATAACTCCCTCCTCCTGCCACCAAGGTTTAGCAGGGTTCCTGGTGGCTCACTTTTCCTACTCTCCCTCCCAGCCGGGTTTGTGGCTGTGGCCACATGATTGAGTTCTTGGTGGTGGCTGGGGAGCCGAAGGTTGGTCCCTTCTGCATCACATGCTTCAGAGAACATCACTTGCCCTCACTTTTCCTACGGACTGCCATGAGAGGGGAAGAACTCAGTTAGGGAGCTTGGTACACACAGGCAACGATATTACCCTAGTACAAGGCACTATAGCAAGACAGGTCCCAGGGTCACCGGTGACTCTGGACCACTTGCCTAACCAGGTACAGGCCCATGAAACAGAAAGGGACATTTGTTTATCTTACATTTTTGAATGTTTGAGTCTCCCTGTTAAGAGTAACTTAGGCTGTATCCTAAACAATATAGCTATATATTTTTTTGAGATGCGCATATGATTAAGGTATTATGCAAGGGTTTATAAGAAATGCTTTCTGCAATTTTATAATTCTATGTTCACATCTACCCCCACCCCCAAATTTATCTCCTTTCTTTCCAAACCAGTTGTCCCAACAAACCCTGCCATCATCAAACATAATCACGCTGTCAGTCATGACCTCAGCTTTTTTTTTTTAAGTACTAGTGTTCAAAAAGTCAAGAACTTTTGATTGTCTGCTTTTCTTTCAGCCCTCTATCAAGACTGCTCCAAGGCTCACCTTCTTTCCATTTAGAAAACATCCTCTGCAAAAATACAGATGATAAAGATATTTGAAATTTCTCTTTGTGGCTATCTAATCTTAAGGATTTTTTTTTAAGGTGGTGCATTATTTAGCCTTTGTGTGATAACATTCTTCTGTTTCTCTTCCTTTAGGGGAGAAAAATCAGAAGTCCAGGCCTCACTGAAGTTGAAGGTTTGGATGATGCAAATCCGTTTTGGCTCACAATGTGTCTGGACTCCAACATACTGTGGTCAACACACCCAGCCAAAAGAATATTCTGATTGATTAAATGGATCCCTAAGTGAAATAAAGTAGTCAAGCTAAGGAATTGTGGTTCTGGCCTCTGTGCTTGGGGTCCTAAGGAGGAAATAAGCCAATGACAGGTGGATCGTTAATTCCGTTCCATAGATACGCGGTTATTTCAATTTACATCTATCTACTCCTGTTTTTTTTCCTCTTGTCCATAACGCTGTTTTCCTCTTATCTCCCAATTCATGCAAACTCTATAGATTCTTCAAGATCTGTCTCTGTAATTTTCTTGCTCTTAATTTATCCAGTAAATCCATAATACACGAATCTAGAGCTGATATAGCTGCCAATCACTGTTCCATATTTCACTTTCATCCACAATAGCTGCTCTACGTGCCACGCTTTCTTTGGAACTCTTCCTTTCCTAAGCCTGTAATAGGTATTTAATAAACAGATTAGAAACACGAATAACTACAGATATGGGTCAGGCATTTAGAAAATGATCTCTCAACTGTCAGTGAAGAACAAAATAGAAATCCATTGCCTCACTGATTAAAAACAATTCACAAGGACGAATGAATTTGGGTTTTCTCACCCCAGGACCTTTCAAAAAGAAAAGCTTTTGTGAAGTTTGAGCTTTGCCATTGGAGCACTTATACTGAGCACAAAGTCCTCGTTTCATTTTGCAACTGCACAATTGGGAAAGCAGGACGAATATTTTAAAATCATGGATCAACTGAAAACATCACCTTCAGCTTCTCCAGCCCGTCTTTCTTGAATATCCTCACATGAAGACACATTTTAAGCCCTCTTTAGCTCTTGAGTTTTAGCTCCATTAAATTTCTGATAACATACTCTTTTTTTTTTCTCCCTCATGGCAAGCGAAAGACAATTACACTCTCTGAACCCTGCTACCAACACAGAGAAAACTAAAATGGAGAACTCATACTATGATTCAACAAATAACTTGCGGAGTCTCTAAAAGCTGTTTCCCTTCAACGCACAGAAGTATGAGGAGGTATATTCCAGCAAAGAAATGGTTGGGATTCAGGGAAAGTGGAGTTTATTTGAGGCAGTAATATTTCATTGAACTTCCCGAGCCACTGATTCAGAACGCCCAGCTCTTTTCTAATTTATAGTGTGTTCTTCGTGTCTGGCTGCCTGTTTAGCTGAAGGATCCTGTCCCTGGAGGAAATTCATTTGGCTTCTGAAAGAGTCCCACAAGGAACCAAGGGATGTGCACTTCAAACAAAACAGGCAGAATGGAACTCCAAACACTTTAGACAAATAGCAAGATATTTAGGAAAGGATATAATTAATCCAGAACACTTCTGCAATATTTCAGCCTAAACATACTTCCTCTTAAGGAACAGAAAAATCTTGAAGGAGATTTCTGAAATATATGGGCTAAACTTTAAACTGAAGTACAAAGCAAGGAGCTTACAGGAAATAGGAAGACCTTGGAGAAATCTAGAAATATACTCTAACTTAGTGGAGTCAGTCATTAAACATTTAACTTTCTCCCACAGGCTTAGAAAAAGACCAATTTTCCCTCTGGCAAGATGGATCTCACCCTCTCTTACCCATCTTGAGCCTCTTGCTGTGGCCCCACCTCCCATCCCAAGACTGGGATGCTGGGGGCCAACGTAGCAGTGATTCTTGGCCTCCCCCTCCTCCATGCAGGCTGCCGGGGGAGGTAAGGAGGTGCTCTGGGAAGTTGATGATGAGGCCCTGATCATGCTTTCTGAATCCCTATGGAGACCAATGTCTATGCTGTTCTCCGTGCCTTTCTATCAGTGATGTTCTCTGCTCCATTTGTTAACTCAAATCTATCCTGACAGCTTTGATCATTGAAACAGCTCACATATGCTGTCTGGAAACAACAAAACAGTAACTTCTGGGGGACACTGGTAAAAGAACTCTTTGCTCCTAACCGAAAAAGAAAAGTTATGCGTCCTTGGTTTACGAACATGTGGGAAAGAATCATATAATCAAAATTTCCAGATGTGACCTCTTTGCTTAAGGTTATGTTTCTAAACTATTTTGGGGAGGAAGTCCCCTTTGAAATGTATGACATAAACTTCTGCCTGCCTCTGGGGAGTCTTCTGAGTAAACGCCCAGCCTCTTCCTATGGTCTACGACCATCATTAGGATTACCAGCTCTTCACCTTGTGCGTGAACCAGTCAGTGTCTTGGATGTGGAACTCAGGTCTCTACTCAGTATTCCTAGGTTGCAAGACTCCTCGGTCTCCTGAACTGCCTTTTACCTTTCTTTTTCCTGTCTCCTCTCCACAATGACTTCAGTTCTTTATCAGCACTTGTTGATGCTTCTGTGTGAGAGTGTGTGCAAAATCCCTTAGTCTCTTATACAATATAGAAGCTCAGACACAAACTTATTTTTCTTAAAGGTAAGACTCTATGGTTATAGGTCTGTTCAATCCAGAAAGTTCATGGATCTTAGGATACATTCAGGGGACGCTTAGCGACTCTTTTTTTTTTTTTTTTTTGGTTTCTTCACTGATTCTCTTGTTTCACTTGTGTTTCAATTGCTCAAACTCTCAGACAAGGTTCCTTTGTATCTGTGATATATCTCGTTATGACCAAATGCTGTCTTTAGGCTCAGGGGCTGTGTGCAGCTCACGAGCCAAGAAGGTACAGCAAGCCTTACCTTTTTGTAGAGACTCCTCAGATCCCGGTACTGCCACATGCTGTTCAGGACCTGAGATGCCGCCTTGACCACCTTCGGAGAGTGTCTGATAAAGAAAAGACAGGACGCACAAGTGGTGAGCAGGACAGCTGGGCTTTAAGTGACTTAAAGGAAACAGCAAGAATAAAGAGAATAAAAGCCTCGTGGCTCTTTTGACCCTTTTCTTTCTCCAGTCTGGACAGTGCCAAGGATCCAGGTCACCAGTGTCCAACTTTATTCTCCCCCCGACACCCATGGCAGGGGGCAGGGTCGGGGGAGGAAGGTATTGTCATTTGGCAAAGAATTTTCACAATGCAAACCCATTAGCAGTGCACTGAGTCAGAATGCAGGCTCAGCGCTGGACCAGGAAATGGAACAGAAAGAATCTTGACTAGGAAAGGCGAGATTAAGTGGTTTTAATAGCTGTGTTGTCTAACCTGTGTAGATGGCTCAGTGGGTAGAGAATCCACATACAATGCATACAAGAAGGAGACACGGGAGACTTGGGTTCGATCCTTGGGTTAGGAAGATCCCCTGGGGGAGGAGATGATAACCCACTCCAGTATTCTTGCCTGGGAAATCCCATGGACAGAGGAGCCTGACAGGCAGTAGAAAGGGTCGCAAAGAGCTGGACATGACTGAGCGCAAGCAAGGAGTAAGGAGGAAAAAAAAGATACTCATTTTCTCAGCTGAAGCGTAAGAGCTTGTATAGCGTTTGCTCTACTGCCTGAGGGGTACACGGAACTGCTTTCCATTTGCTAAGGAAGCCAAGCACAGGCGATTGGCATGGAGATGACCTGTGCACTCACTGGCACGTGGGCTCTCTTGTGTTTGTATGGAGGAATAAGCACGGACAAAATAATCTATAAACAAAGCCCTTCGTACAATTCACGTTCTGTCCTCCAGACCAGGATGAGAAACTAAGGTCATGTAAACCTTTGGACTAGCGGTGCTTACATTGTTTTTTGAGTCATGGCTTTGAAATCCTTATGAATCTATCGCTAAATGATGGTTCAGTGCCAACCTGCATCTTAGATCAGGCTCTAGGTCGAGACATCTGTGTTGATTCAATTTGATCTGATTCTTGGAACTCACTTGGATGAGTGGTGAGGGCCCTGCTAAATTCTTTGCTCCAATGGGCTGAGTCCACAACCAGCCTCACAACCTGAGTGGCTGACGTGGCATTGTGCCTGATCTCAAGGGCTGGCACACTTTTGCTATGAAGGGTCAGCTATCAAACATCCTTTGATTTGTGGGCCATATGGTCTCGGTTGTGGCAACTCAACTCTGCCATTGCAGGACCAGAGGAGTCATAAATAATACATAAACTAGTGGAAGTGGCTGTGTTCCAGTCAAGTGTTATTTGCAAGAAAGGGTGGATGGTGGGATTTGGATCATAGCTGGCTGACCCTTGGTTTATGCTGGGACTCCTGGAGTTGGGCAGGTTGTAATCACACATGAGGATGCCAATGTGAAGTCCACCCCTGAAGCTGACCCATGGTTGAGTGGCCCACAGATTCCCCAAAGAGGACATGTGAATTGAGATCAAAACTGCTTTTAACATAAATTAGTCTTTAAAATGGAAAGTGAGCAGATGGTGAGATGGGATCAAGTTGAGGCTGGACTTGAGAGCCAGAGTAAATCTATGTGTGCGTGCTAAGTCAATTCAGTCATGTTCAACTCTTTGTGACCCTATGGACTATAGCCTGTCAGCCTTCTCCAGGCAAGAATACTGGAGTGGGCTGCCGTGCACTCCTCCAGGGGATCTTTCTGACCCAGTGATCGAACCCACGTCTCTTATGTCTACCTTCACTGGCAGGCAGGTTCTTTACCACTAGTGTCACCTGGGAAGCAAGGACCTGTATTTTGCAATGAAATGTTGGGAACTTACTATGTGATCAATTAAATGTCTGCAATTTTCCTGGGTCTTCAAGTGTGCAATGTAGAACAACTACGTTTAAGGTTTCTTCATCCATTTACTTACTGGAAACTGGAACAGTCACTCTTACTTGTTATTGCTGACTTGGAATACAACTTTGGCCATGTTTGAAAACCTCTTAGTTAACATTGTGTACTTTTAAAAGAAAAAATATAGTACTCTTGTAAATTTCAAAATTTTTTCTCCATGAGATGAGCTATATTTAAGCAAAATACATATTTTCTTTACCTAAAAGGGACAGTTGCTAAATGATTTCACATTTACGCTAGTATCATGCTCTAAATATTTTGAATTCTTTGGACAGAGAATTCTAGATCTTTTTGTGGATATAGATACAGGCACATTTTATTCTTTTTTAAACAACTGAATTGTAATTGACCTACAACACTCTGTTAGTTCCTGGTGGTTTGACAGCTGTATACACTGCAAAATAACCACTTCAGTTCAGTTCAGTCGCTCAGTCGAGTCCGACTCTTTGTGACCTCATGAATCGCAGCACGCTAGGCCTCCCTGTCCATCACCATAACCTGGAGTTCACTCAGACTCACGTTCATCGAGTCAGTGATGCCATCCACCCATCTCATCCTCTGTTGTCCCCTTCTTCTCCTGCCCCCAATCCCTCCCAGCATCAGAGTCTTTTCTAATGAGTCAGCTCTTCGCATGAGGTAGCCAAAGTACTGGAGCTTCAGCTTTAGCATCATTCCTTCCAAAGAAATCCCAGGGCTGATCTTCAGAATGGATTGGTTGGATCTCCTTGCAGTCCAAGGGACTCTCAAGAGTCTTCTCCAACATCACACTTCAAAAGTATCAATTTTTTGGCACTCGGCCTTCTTCACAGTCCAATTCTCACATCCATACATGACCACAGAAAAAACCATAGCTTTGACTAGATGGACTTTAGTCGGCGAAGTAATGTCTCTGCTTTTGAATATACTATCTAGGTTGCTCATAACTTTTCTTCCAAGGAGTAAGTGTCTTTTAATTTCATGGCTGCAATCACCATCTGCAGTGATTTTGGAGCCTGGAAAAATAAAGTTTGACACTGTTTCCACTGTTTCCCCATCTATTTCCCATGAAGTGATGGGACTGGATGCCATGATCTTTGTTTTCTGAATGTTGAGCTTTAAGGCAACTTTTTTACTCTCCACTTTCACTTTCATCAAGAGGCTTTTTAGTTCTTCTTCACTTTCTGCCATAAGGGTGGTGTCATCTGCATATCCGAGGTTATTGATATTTCTCCCGGAAACCTTGATTCCAGCTTGTGTTTCTTCCAGTCCAGCACTTCTCATGATGTACTCTGCATAGAAGTTAAATAAGCAGGGTGATGATATACAGCCTTGATGTACTCCTTTTCCTATTTGGAACCATGTTTTTCCATGTCCAGTTCTAAATGTTGCTTCCTGACCTGCATACAGATTTCTTACGAGGCAGGTCAGGTGGTCTGATATTNACGCTTTTGGCAGAAAGTGAAGAAGAGCTAAAGAGCCTCTTGACGAAAGTCAAAGACAGGAGTGAAGAAGCTGGATTAAAACTCAGCATCAGAAAACGAAGAGCATGGCATCTGGTCCCGTCACTTCGTGCAAATAGATGGGGAAACAGTGGAAACAGTGACAGACCTCATTTTCTCGGGCCCCCAAATCCCTGAAGATGGAGATTGTAGCCATGAAATTAAAAGACACTCCTTGGAAGAAAAGTTATGACCAACCTAGATGATGGAGGAGATCTGCGAACTCGGGGGCCCTTTGCTGCAGCTGCACGTGTACCTGGGGCAAATGAAGGATGTGGTGACAGCTGAAGGGCTACAGACCCTGCTGCTGCCTGACGCAGGCAGGTGAGCCGGCAAGCCAGCGGCAGAGGACAGGACAGGGGTCTGAGAGACTCCTGAGCTTGATGGCTGCCACGATACCCCAGCAGATTCTTCTGCGGCAATGCCTACGTGAGCCACGAGATGAAGGGAGACCTGGGGACAGAGTGCCAGTTTAGGGAAAACGCCAATTTATTCTGTCTTAAATGAAACAAAGAGGAATCTTTTTAATGATACAAGACACAATTGGCAAGGAAGATAAACATCATAAACCATTAGACATACAACAACAAAGAAATGAAGATACATAAAGCAAAAATCAGAAGAAATATAAGGGAAAAGAAAAATATATACTCATAGTGAGACATACTGAAATTTCTCTGAGAACATTTCGTCAAGTGCAGAAAAAATAAGAGTAGGAGCATCTTGAATGATGTCTTTAATCATTTAAATATAATAGATTTCTATTTATATTAGTTTGTACTAATCTTAGGTCCTACACAAATATATTTAAAATTTTATATTTCATACCTTGTTATTAGATGTCCAAATACCAGCTTTATATTCGAGTTTAATCCTTACTATTTAGGAGCTTAATAATGGGCTACATAGCTATATAGGCCTTTCAGAAGGTCTAAGTAACTTGGGAACAACTTTAGCAAGACACATTTTAGAATTTAATAAATGGAAGCCAAGACAAGGAAAACGAGTTGGAGGTTTTAATGAGCCAAAAGTATAAATGGAACTGACAACTAGGATCCTTGGCTCCTAGTCTACCTCCCTCCTCTAAACCAAGTTGAGGAAACAGAAAATTCATTCATCTCACTATGCCTTATTTCATAGCCCATTGAGAGGTTCAGAGTTCTTTAAATGGCTCCTTTTTCTCCTCAGAGGAAGGCTTGTCGGAACCCATTTCCTTCCGGGCAGGACTCTGAGCTGCAGAGAGCATCATTTCTCCTCAGGGGCCGTGACTGAGTTGAACCTTGACTATGAGTGTTCAGTGGAGACCAAGCGGCTTCCCAGGTGACCCCGTGGTGAAGAGTCTGCCTGCCAATGTAGGAGACGCAGGAGACAGCTGCTTGACCCCTGGGTGGGGAAGATCCCCAGGAGGAGGAAAATGGCAACGCACTGCAGTATTTTCGCCCGGAAAATTCCAGGAACAGAGGAGCCTGGCGGGCTCCAGTCCATGGGGTTGCAGAGAGGCAGACGTGACTGAGCACGCACTCAGTGGGCCACACCCTTCGATTCAGGTTAAATTGCTTCACACCAAAGCAGCATTATCAAATACAGGTTTTCCTTGGCGTTCTAGGATCCAGGGTGACCTCAGAATCTTGACTCTGTCTTTCTTTCGAGGGCAAACTTGAGCTTGCCTCTCATGTTGTTTTCCTGCCTAGTGAATGCGTGTTTCTCGAGAGACTTTGATGTCTAGTTATTTCTCACCCAGAGCCACACTTAACGTGTCTCTGCCGGGTGCAACGACCAGGGCTTTACAGTGTCGTTAAATTAGGTAGGCGTGGGGACCACCGCAGCAGAGGAGGGATGGAGTCTTTTCATTTACTATTAAAGGGCCCTCTTTGGGAAAGGAAATGGGTGGTTTTTCATGTTTACTGGAGCTGTGGTCCTGTGAAGGAGAGAAGAAGGTTCTCCACTTACATTATGCTATTATGGGATTGCAAATAGCATACTGCACAACGGTGATTACAGCTCGTTGAGTCTTTTGAGAGCTCAGCCACCAGGGCTCGGCCTCTCTAAAGACGTTGGATTGCGTCTATGGAGAGAGCAAGAGGAATTACTGGGTTCAGAGTTGGGGGAAAGCCACAACAGCAGGAAGACAGCCCCTCCCTTTTCTCTTAGTGCTGTGCATGAGAACTCCACCACCATTCTTAAGTTATTCCTAGTGCCAGCGGGATGACTGAAACAGACTTCCAGTTCTCGGGATTGCTGAGCTCCAACAGGTTAATGAACACCTAGACTAATCGCTCTGTTGAGAATTCAATTTAGAGTTTAGGTAAGGTAATATCCACTTCCATGGGAACGCACATTTTTTTATCTACACATAGGATTTAGCTCTTGGCTTAAGTCATCAGTTGGGTAATTTCTTCTGAAATTTCTTGCCAAAACGGAAACAGCAGCAACATCCAAACCAGCCTGGTGGTGATGGTCATTACCACCTTCATTTTCCTTTCAGTTCAGAATAGCTTTATTCTTCAGAGCAAACATAAACGATTTGGGTCTGTGCACAGGAGTATCATAAATGCTCAGAGACACGCTGCTCTGCATGACCGAATGCATCGCGTTGAAGTCCGCTGGGCGCCTCCTGGCAAGAGAAACGTTACTGGATGTCATTATGTGTGGGTTTAGCCTTCGTGACCTTTAGCGGCCAGCTAACACGGAGGATGAGAGACAGACACGTCTTACTGAGCGAGAGTGCGCAGGGTGAGACAGGCTGCAAAAGGCGATTGCTCCCGGCACATAAATCACTGTGCCTCGGCAAGGTTGGAAGAATCTTAGTGATTCATGGGCACAGACTTTAATTTACTGTTTTTCCCCGGTGCCACTGAGGGGCAGTAGGAAGAGGAAGCCTTGTTACAGGGAGCACTGTTCTTCTATTGGAAGAAAGGAAGGATGTGAGAGAGGGCTCAGGGCTGGCCATCAGCACGCACTGGATCACAAGGTTAAGGGGACTAACTGTTGTAAAGGCTTTGTGCATAATTGTCTGAGCAGTCTTAGAGCGCCATCCATTTCCTTTGGAACCCCATGTACACACTGAAGCAGTAGGCTGGTGTTTTGAATGGTTATGTGTCCTGTTATGTCGGGATAAACCAAAGAAAATAATTTTCATGGGAATATTGTTTCATGGGAACCCATTTTCGGGAAGCGTCTCTTGATGTCGTGTATGTGAGAGACAAAATGGGCGGAGGCTGATCACATACCCTCTTTTCTGTTTTGGAGTTCATCACGATTCTGAGGGGAGAAGTTTCAAAAGTTGAAAATTGTGTAGCAAAGTACGACCTCTTCGGACTCGGCTCTCACCCATGTTTGCAGCGTGCTAAAAACAGGGCCGGGGTATCTGGACTGTGGCTTGATCTCTGGCGGCGCTGTCTGCTCCCAATCCCCGGCGCGGTGGGCGGCGCCTTCTTACATCCTCACTCCTGGGTATCTTCGGGTGCAACATAAGTCGTCTCTGGCAGGAAGCAAACCTAAGGCAGACACTTTAACATCTCCTCTCGTTCTGCACTCGAGCCGGTAGCGTCAGACACCCGGGGCCGCGGGAAGTGCCTCGGAAAGTGATTTCTCAGCGTTCACAGCGCGCTGCAAGCCCTCACACCCGCCCGCAACAGGCGTCGCTGGCCCTGTTTCGCAGACCATCAGCCTGCTCTCACAAGGCTAAGGAGAGGCTCCTGAGGCAACACTCTGACTCCGGCCTGCTCTAGAACGCAGCCAGCATCTCCAGAGCGTGAGTCGCGGCGGCAGGTTACATTTAATTTATAAATAACATGTTCGTTATCGCCAAGGACCTGGAAATTAGCACTGGAAATTAAGTTTCAGGCCACCTCTGTTCTGCTTTGAGGAAGCAGCAGGGAACTGGAAATGTTTTCATGGACACTGATAATACTGTCATAAAGGAACGTTCCCCTAGTGAAACTAGCGGTGTACACATGCCGAAGATAGGGACGATGAATACAACCAAGAAAACCTGCTGTTCCTTTTTCAGCAAATTCACAGTTGGCCAGGTATATCATATCAATGGAACTTAGATCAGGAAAAACATTTTATCACATGCTCTTCTTACATAGCACAGCAGGAGGACTGTTCTAGACTCGGCACCTGTCACTCAAGGGGGATATACTCAGGACAACTCAGTAGGAAAAAGTAGGTCACATGCTTTAAAGCAGGCACATTTGCCATTTTCCAGTTTTGTCTCTTTGAATATTGCTATTGTTCTAGACCCATAGGCGTTGTATACGTGTAAGTTATGACCAACCTAGATAGTATATTCAAAAGCAGAGGCATTACTTTGCCAACTAAGGTCCGTCTAGTCAAGGCTATGGTTTTTCCTGTGGTCATGTATGGATGTGAGAGTTGGACTGTGAAGAAAGCTGAGTGCCTAAGAAAGGATGCTTTTGAACTGTGGTGTTGGAGAGGACTCTTGAGAGTCCCTTGGACTGCAAGGAGATCCAACCAGTCCATTCTGAAGGAGATTGGCCCTGGGATTTCTTTGGAGGGAATGATGCTGAAGCTGAAGCTCCAGTACTTTGGCCACCTCATGCGGAGAGTTGACTCATTGGAAAAGACTCTGATGCTGGGAGGAATTGGGGGCAGGAGGAGAAGGGGACGAGAGAGGATGAGATGGCTGGATGCATCACTGACTCGATGGGTGTGAGTCTGAGTGAACTCCGGGAGTTGGTGATGGACAGGGAGGCTTGGCGTGCCGCGATTCACAGGATCGCAAAGAGTCGGACACGACTGGGCGACTGAACTGAACTGAACTAAACAGGACAATATGCTAAATAGTTTTGGTTTGATTTTTCCAAAGTTTTTCCCATCAGGTAGACAGCCTCTTAGTATTTTCCCACTTTAGGATGTCTTTGAAGACCCCAGAGCAGAAATCAGAGGCTGTTTCTGCCCCTTTTGCAATGCTGTAAGTTCTTTGAAGGAATGATGTTTGTATCTCAGAGGGAAGAAGGAGAACATGGGCTTCTCAGGAGAAACTGGTGCAAACCTGCCCCAGCACCCATAGCAAAACCCAAGGGGAGGGGAGAGGCCTGCCTGCGGCGGGGCTCAGAGCGGGTTAAATACACACTTTGAGTTAAATATATGTTATATTGGATATATTATATTACATTTATAGTATATACTATAGAATATATTTTAAAATATATTAAATACATATTTTGAAATATACATTAAATACATACTTTGAATTAAATATATGCCATATTGGATATATTAAATTATATTTATATTATAATATATACTATAGAGAATATTTTGAAATATGTATTAAATACATACTTTGAAATATATTTGAAACATACATTCTGACTATCTGTGCACAGGTTTATGGGGTGAAGTTCATGCTCTCTCCTCTTGTGTGTGTGTTTCCCAGCCCTTATGTGGTACCCTGCATAATAGTTTGCATAAATCATTCTGCTAGACTGTAGCTGCAAGGCTATAGTAATGAGTGAGCCTGTCTCCGGTTCAAACGTACCCCTCCAAGGTCTACTTTTTGCTGCAACTCGCCAGCCACGTGCCTGCTGCGCCCAGCAGCTCTCTGCCGGCTCTGCCCGGAGGGAAAGTGGAGCAGACAGGAAGCTGGCGGAGGAGGAAGGCACGCCTGCCTCTCGCTGGCTTCACGTCCTCGTCATGTCCCCCAGGAGCACCTCTCACATCAGCAGGGTGGGTCATTCTCAAAGGAGCACTCGACTTCACACCTGCAATTTCTCAGAGCCAGGGACATCTGTCCCGAGACCCGGCTCCCGCCAGCCCAGCTTCCCTCTGCGGCATCTGCCCCCCAGCGTCACGAAGCCTTTCTGAGTGAGACCCCAGCCCCTGCTGGCTGACTCCTCCTCGGAGGTCTGAGGGGTGAATCTGTGGGTCCCCACCTTCAAAGTCTAAGCTTCAGAAGTTGTGAACTTTTCCCTCTGACCCTTCAGTTCTAGGGACCGAGTATGTGTCCTAGTACATTTGTTAAGAGCTGGACGTTTATTTCACCGTGATCTTTCAGTTCTTCAGGAGCTAGACGCTCTTCTACACACTCTACTTGACACTCTCTTTGGTAAAGTGATGGGCAGTCTGCGCCTCCTGACAGAATCCTCTCCAGCACAATGGGAATTGCTCTTGCATCCCTGCTGTGGCCCCTGACGTCTGGAGCGATGTGTTGCACGTATGTGCGCCGTGACTGTGCCTCAGTTTGATTTAAATCACTGCCATAATATGGCAAGAGGTTTGCCATTAAAGCAGCGTGGTGAGGACCAGGAGACTGGAGATTTCACGAAGTCAGGTTCAAATTTTGGTTCTGCTGTTTAGTGGCTGTTTTAAGTGAATTAGTGCATTCTTTCTAGCCTTCAAGTTCTCATATGTGACCTGTCTGTAATAAAGTGTCCACCTTATGCTGTTGTTAATGAACGCAAATGGGCCACTGAAGGCAAAATTCAGAGCAACTAGCAAGTGTCAGTACATGAGAGTTATTACCACTGTTTAAAAACAAAAGGTGAAATTCAGAAGAAGACGAAAAGTGAGCCTGCCGAGCGTGGAGGCTTGCGGGACGGTGAGAGACGGGAATGGAAGGGACACGGTTAGGAAGCCGGAGAGAGCGGAGTGTGCGTCGGGAGGGGTGGGGAGCAGGCGACCGTACGGGGAGAGTGAGGGTGTGCGTGAAGCCGCCATCCCTTCAGGAAGACCTGTCATCTTACAGCAAAGGGTCTGGAGTGTGCTTCATTCTGTCCTTTGTCCATTTAAAAATCTATGACAAGTCACAATGATGTTTAATTTACTCAGCTTAAGATAACTGAATTTCTGAACATCAAATTTTTTTTTTTTTCAAATTTAACTATGTTGGAATCCTTTCTAAAGGAGATTACATATTTCATCAGCCTCTTTCTTTCTTTCCTTTGACTTATACTTCGCTAGAGAAATGTTGCTTCCAACCTTGATAACATGTCAAACATTTCCGCTTATCTCTTCCTGAAACTGCTCCCTTTTCTTTCCGTTGAATTTAAGAGTCCGTGTCCTTAGACGTGGATCCCGTAACGATTCTGTCACATCCTTAAATCATACTGTGAAGGCATAAAACTCTCGTCTGCTCAAGCTGATGCTTGGGATCATCTCACTTTTGTGGAATGACAGGCCGCAATTTGCGAACAGGTTCACGCACCGGCAACTGGGCGGAGCTCACGGCGTGTGATCTTTTCCCTGGTGTGTTTTCTAGTATGTGTGTGTTATGCTAGATGCCAGGTATAAATTAGTCTCTGCCCTCGCAGAGCAGGCTGGTATGTCTGACAGCAGCATCTCTTGTCTTCAGAGGAGGCCTCATATGAACCAAAACACACATGTTTTCTCCAACCAATAAGTCAGTAAGGTTGAGACTCACTTGAGCTGATCTGCAGCAGCCGCTTCCTCTTACAGACACCTGCACACCGTTAGCGCTGGGTGAATGTTACACAGATTTCTTTGTTCCTACACTGAGTGGTTCCGGCGGCTGTGAGCTATGAGCATGAGGTCAGCGGTAGAAGAAAGCGCAACTCACGTTTATTTATGTAGTACATACGGATCTATGTATGTACGTGCACATATACTTGGTAGAATCGAAATATGTGTGTGTGTCACACATGCTTTCTTCACGCTTTTCTGTTGTTTTTCAGTGTTCTCCCTATTTGCCCTTCGACCCCTTCTCTCTGTATTAATCAGCTGTCCCCCACTGGAAAGGAAAGGAAAAAACCGTGCTGACTGCTGTGAGTCCTAAGACGCTCAAGCCACAAAGGTTATTGCTGCTGCTTAGTTGCCAAGTCACATCCGATTCATTGCGATCCCATGGACTGTGGTCCACCAGGCTCCTCTGTTCATGGGATTCTACAGGCCAGAATACTGGAGTGGGTAGCCATTCCCTTCTCCAGGGGATCTTCCCGACCCAGGGATCAAACACCTGTTTCCTGTGTTGCTGGCAGTTTCTTTATCACTGAGTCACCAGGGAAGACCAAAACCAAAGATGGGGCTGCTTCTAATCCGAAGTCCTAGTGCCAAAAGGAAGCACCAAAACTCTGTGTGTGTGTGTGTGTGTGTGTGTGTGTGTGTGTGTGACTGAGAGAAAGACACACAGAGAGACACACGCAGGTGTGACGGTCAAGCCATAGGTTGTTAGAGGCAGCAGGGCACTAAGATGGGTGAGGATGAAGAGGCCTCTGAACTGAAGGCCTCCTGGTTAAATGTGAGTGACTCTTGATGACTCTGACTGGTCATTTGTACAAAGGATAACTTTATGTTCATGGACACAAGCAATTCAGAGGACCTCAGACCGATCAGGGTGCGTTTCCCAATTTGCCTTTTCCAGAAGACCCTCAAATTCCCTTTCCATACAGCTTTCTGCTTATAGTCTGCTAGGGATTAGAGATCTAGATAAGAAAATTATTAGACTACTGTTCACATTAAAGATACAAAAATTGTGAATAAGATTGTGGAATTGCATAGGATTTAATCCACAGATGGTTTGATACATATAGTGGATTCTATGTTATTCCAGGAGAGTAAGGATTTTAAGGTATGTCACTCATATATAAAAACAGTGAATTTTATATTATTATTAAAAATGTTTGTTGAACAGGACTAAGTTAGGAGTGTGAAGAATTATGAAGCTTTTCAAACAAGTAAAATATAATTTCATAACTGCTTGGAAATTTTATGTTCAAGAAGTTGTAAAATAATGGTAATGTGATTTTTCATTAGGAAGAAAATATATAATCACATGAAGAAATGGTACATTTAAAATGGTAGCCTTTGTTAAGAATTTTATTTATAAATTATAGAAAACATGTGACTAAATATATAATTAGAATTAAAGTATTATACATACACTGTAAGAGGGCTGCCCTAAACAAGGGTTTAAAATTTGACATGTCAACTTAAAAAATCAAAGGGTAAAAAATTGCAGTTATAAAATTATTAGGAGTGTATTTCTAATTAAGGAGTCTTTGAGTCCTTGCTCTGAATATCACCTTATTCCATCTTGTGCTGTGCTCAGTGACTCAGCTGAGTCTAACTCTTGCGACCCCATGGGGCCCCCCACCAGGCTCCTCCATCCATGGGATTCTCCAAGCAAGAGTACTGGAGTGGGTTGCCATTTCTTCCTCCAGGGGATCCTCCTGACCCANCTCTGAATATCACCTTATTCCATCTTGTGCTGTGCTCAGTGACTCAGCTGAGTCTAACTCTTGCGACCCCATGGGGCCCCCCACCAGGCTCCTCCATCCATGGGATTCTCCAAGCAAGAGTACTGGAGTGGGTTGCCATTTCTTCCTCCAGGGGATCCTCCTGACCCAGGGATGGAACCCCGGTCTCCTGCCCTGGCACACTGGCAGGCAGGCTCTTTACCACTGAGCCACCTGGGGGAGCCCTCTGCTTCCCTCTAGTCCTACCCAAGTCCACACTTTATAAATTTCATTTTATTTTTCAGTGAATTCAAAAGACACTCCTGAGGTGTCTGCTGGACGCCACACTGCTCTAGCTGCAAGTGACAGAACCATGAGCAGAGCAGACATGGTTTCTGTCCTCCTGGAGTTTGCATTCTTACAGAGGAGACAGAAAACAGCCTCATAATCCAAGAAATACATCCTATATTCTCAAAAAAAAAGATCTCGAGAAAAAATAGAAAAAAGAAATGGCAACGGAACGCACAGGGACTGGAGTGGTCTGTTAGTCCCAGTGGTGAGCAGAGGCCTCCTTGAGGAGGTCCTGGTTGATCCGAGTCTTGAAGGCAACGGGCATGTGAGCCAGGGAGCAACCGAAGCTTCCCAGGTGGAGCCTTTGACGGCCTTCCCCGTCAAAGGGCCTGAGGCAGAAATAAGCCTGTCGTATCTTTTCTGTATCTTTTGTGTACAGTTCCTCTGTGTATTCTTGCCACCTCTTCTTAATATCTTCGTCTTCTGTTAGGTCCATACCATTTCTGTACTTTATCGAGCCCATCTTTGCATGAAATGTTCCCTTGGTATCTCTGATTTTCTTGAAGAGATCTCNGGGTCATGAAGATCTTTTTTGTACAGTTCTTCTGTGTATTCTTGCCACCTCTTCTTAATATCTTCTGCTTCTGTTAGGTCCATACCATTTCTGTCCTTTATCGAGCCCATCTTTGCATGAAATGTTCCCTTGGTATCTCTAATTTTCTTGAAGAGATCTCTAGTCTTTCCCATTCTGTTCTTTTCCTCTATTTCTTTGCATTGATCGCTGAAGAAGGCTTTCTTATCTCTTCTTACTATTCTCTGGAACTCTGCATTCAGATGCTTATATCTTTCCTTTTCTCCTTTGCTTTTCGCCTCTCCTTTTCATAGCTATTTGTAAGGCCTCCCCAGACAGCCATTTTGCTTTTTTGCATTTCTTTTCCATGGGGATGGTCTTGATCCCTGTCTCCTGTACAGTGTCACGAACCTCATTCCATAGTTCATCAGGCACTCTATCTATCAGATCTAGGTCCTTAAATCTATTTCTCACTTCCACTGTATAATCATAAGGGATTTGATTGAAGTCATACCTGAATGTTCTAGCTGTTTTCCCTACTTTCTTCAATTTGAGTCTGAATTTGGTATGGTAATTCTATTTACCATCTGGCAGTATACAAAGTTATTACAATATTATTGAGTATATTCCCCCTGCTGTGTATTTCATCCCTGCGGTTCATTTATTTTACCATTGAAATTTTTTACCTTTTAATCTCACTCACCCATTTCACTCATCGCCCCGTCCCTCTCTCCTCTGGCAGCTACCTGTTTGTTCTCTATATCTTTGGGTCTCTTCCTGTTTGGTTATGTTTGTTCTTCTGTTTTCTTTTTCAGATTTCACATACAAGTGAAATCATATGGCATTTGCATTTCTCTAACTTATTCACTTAGCATAATACCCTCTAGGTCCCTCTATAGTGTTGAAAATGACAGTATTTTATTCTTTTTTACGGCCAAGTAATACTCTTGTGTGTGTGTGTGTGTGTGTGTGTGTGTGTGTGTGTGTGTACATACACACATACATCATGTCCGACTCTTTGTGACTCTATGGACCTCAGCCCACCAGGCTCCTCTGTCCATGGGATTTTCCAGGCAAGAGTACTGGAGTGGGGTGCTATCACCTTCTCTGGTATTGTGGTAAATAATATATATACTACATATATATATTGTAATAAATATGCTTCCCTGGTGGCTCAGATGGTAAAGTGTCTGCCTGCAATGTGGGAGACCCAGGTTTGAGGCCTGGGTTGGGAAGATCCCCTGGAGAAGGAAATTGTAATAAATTATGCTACGATGAACACTGAAGTTCATATACTTTTTCCAATTAGTGTTTTTTTTTTTCCTTTAGAAAACTATACAGAACTGGAATTGCTGGACCATATGGTGGTTCAATTTTTAATTTTTTGAGGACCCTCCATACTGTTTTCTGTAGTGGCTGTACCAATTCATATCCCCACCAACAGTGTACAAGAGGCCCCTTTTCTTCACGTCTTTGCCAACACTTGTTATTTTTGTCCTTTTTAATAGCTATTCTGACAGCTGTGAGGTGATATCTCATTGTGGTTTTGATTGGCGTTTCTCTGATGACTGGTGATGTTGAGCATCTTTTCACGTGCCTGTTGGTCATCTGTGAGTCTTCTTTGGGGAGAAAAATGTCTTTTCAGTCTTCTGCCTAATTTTAAATGGGTTGTTGGTTATATCATTTATATATCATATATACCCCTTGTTGGTTATATCATTTATGAATTTTTTTTCCCAGTCAGTAGGCTGTCTGTTCACTTTGTTGATGGTTTCCTTTGCTGTGCAAAAGCTTTTAAGTTTGATTAGGTTCCCTTTGCTTACTTTTGCCCCTCTCTTCTGGTCTGCAATATCAGCTGAGAGGCTTATTAGAGTTCCCCTGTGCATACTTAATTGATTTTCTCATGCTGCTTTTAAAACTCTGTCTTTATTTCTAGTTTTTGCCATCTTAATGTGTCTTGGTGAGAACTTCTTTGGGTTCATCTTGTTTGGGACTCACTGTACTTCTTGGACCTGGATGTCTGTTTTCTTTCACAGGTTGGAGAAGTTTTCAGCTATTAATAGTATTTTTTTAAATAAATTCTCTGCCCTTTTCTTTCTTTTTTCCTTCTGGATTCCTACAATGTCAGTATTAGTATGCTTGATGTTGTCCTAAAGGTATCTTAAACTATACTCATTTAAGAATATTTTATTTGTTTAGCTTGGTTGATTTCCGCTACTGTCTTCCAGTTTGCTGTTCTGTTCTTCTGTATCATCTAATATACTACTCATTCTTTCTAGTGTATTTTTTAAAAAAATTCAGTTATACAAAAATATTCAAAGTTATACAAGTATACTGAAAGCTACAGTTTTTCCAGGAGTCATGTAGAGATGTGAGAGCTGGACTATAAAAAGGCTGAGAGCTGAACAACTGACGCTTTTGAACTGTGGTGCTGGAGAAGACTCTTGAGAGTTCCTTGAACTTCAAGGAGATCCAACCCATCCATCTTAAAGGAAATCAGTCCTGAATATTCACTGGAAGGACTGATGTTGAAGCTGAAGCTCCAATACTTTGGCCACCTGATGCAAAGAGCCAACTCATGGAAAGGACCCTGATGCTGGGAAAGACTGAAGGTGGGAGGAGAAGGGGATGACGGAGGATGAGATGGCTGGATGGCATCACTGACTCAATTGACATCAGTCTGAGAGATAGTCAAGGACAGGGAAGCCTGGTGTGCTGCAGTCCACAGCGTCACAAAGAGCCACTGAGCAACTGAACACCTGAGCAACTGAACAACAACAGTTGCACCCTTCAGTTCTGTTCGATTCTTCTTTATATTTTCAAACTCTCTGTTAAACCTGTTACTGTTTATTATCCTGAGCATCTTTATGATTATGACCATCCACTCTTTATTGGGTAGATTGTTTCTACTTCCCTCAGTTCTTCTTCTGAGGTTTTATCTTGTTCCTTTATTTGGAATATATTCCTCTGTCACTTCGTTTTGCTTTACTCTCTGTTTTTATTTCTATGTATTAAGCAGGTCTGAGGTTACACTTCCTGATCTTGCAGGAGTGGCCTTATGTAGATATCCTATGAGGCCCGGGAGCATACTCTCCTGCGGTCACCACAGCCGTTGCTCTAGGGAGCGCCTCCCTGTGGGCCATGTGAGCCCTTCTTTTCTGGAGGAGCAGTAACTACTATGGATGCACTGGCAGGTGGAGACTGGGCCGTGGTCTGGTTGGCTGCCAGGCCCTGCATGGACCCTACTGGTCTGGGCACAGGCTAGCTTCTCAGCCTAGGGAGAACCAGGATTGAGGCTGGCTGGCTGGTGGGCCAATAAGCCCCTGGTGCTGATAAACTAGAAGGAGGACTCCAAGATGGCACTTGCTGGCACCAGTGTCTGCAAGGCAGAACTAGCTTCCCAAAGCGGCTGCTGCAGGCATCTCTGTCCCCAGAGGGAGTCTCAGCCGCCTCCTGCCCCTCTGAGATGCTCTGTAAGATCAGGAAGTGCTCTGATCCAGGCTCTTTTCAAACTGCTGCTTCAGTGCTCAGCCTTGGAATGAGAGTGTGTGTGAGACCCTTAAGAGCAGCCCCATGTTTCCTACAGCCCCGCAGCTCTCCCAGCGAGGGGCTGGCCTTCCTGGTGCTGGGGAGTTGGTGCAGGCTCCTTGGGGAGGAGCTCTGCAATTCTGATGATCCTCACATACTATTCTTACATAATCAATGCTGAGCAAAGATTAAATGCTATGTTTTGCTGGATTTTATCACTGCTAGCTAGACATGTATCTATGACAGAAGTCAAGCAACTCTAGGAGAACATAATATTCAGGTGGTGATAATACAGCTGAAAATTTTAGTATGCAAAAAGTCCTCTGATGATGCTGTAATTTTTTCCGACTTCTTGCTTAGTTTCAAAATACAGACCGAGAATGTGGAATGAATTGCAGCCTTTAACCTCTCAATTAACATGCTGGTATACTACACTGTTATAAAAACTGATGAAGGTCAAAAGAAATACTGCTTTCTTTTTAGACTTGAATTTTGATTCATCCACTAGACCAGTCTGATGCAATGGCTACTTGAAAACCTATAAATGTTGATTGAAGGACTTGGAACAATTGAGTGCTTCTAATGTGACAAGTGATTATAACCTCAGCCACAAACACAGTTCCTTACTGACAAGTAACAGTTGAGACTGTTAACGGCTTTTTTGTCTTATGACAAAATACAATGACACACTCAACACTATTTCCCACACGACTGTTAAAATCTGAAAAAAAACAAATGTACTTTTGAAACGGATGGATATGACAGAATGTCCACGCTGTGTGTTTAAAATGATGTGAAAAGAATAATATAAGCTATCAAGACTTCAGAAATGGTAAATATAAGATTCCTATAAGAGTCATTAACAATTACACAATGTTTGATCTTTGCTAGACTCGTCAAATTAGGGGTGGCTGAGAATCTCAGTTGGTGTGACTTCATTGTGGGTTTTCAGCACAGTCATTCCAGCTGCAGGATTCCAGAATAATTGTTCCAGTGTATTGGCAAGATGCGACGAGTTACACAGTTCAAACACACCTTGATTGGCAGTTGCAGTCTGACTTATCAAAATCATAGCATATTTAAGCCTGTGCATATTTAGAAATAAAACCTATAAATACATAAAAGGGAGAATCATAGCTATATATGTTTGTTCATCTGGTTTTCTCATGTGATCACAAAAGTCTGAGTAGTTTTGGGAGGAGGGCAAGTCTGCAAGCATTTTATGAATTAATTAGAGCAAACTGATATTCCTCCCTTTTCCAATTATTAAATCATCTTCAATTCCAAAAAATTTATTTTCAATAAAGTATTTTTATTTCATTAAAACACTTCTAGAAGGCCAGGGGAATCTCAGATATACTGTCATGATAGAATCGAGGGATAAATGGTGAGTTTAGTGCTAAGACCCGACGTAAGTCTTCTGGATGCGTTTTAAGAGCAGTGAGAAGCAAAAATCAACTGAAGTGCAGGTGGGAGATGAGGATATGGCCAGTTATAAAAACCTTGCTTTGATCCCCAAATTAGTCACTATCTAAAAGAGGTAAACCGCATAACAGAATGGATGAGACTAAGCAGGAGAATTCTAAATGGGAAATGCTTGACTTAAGTGGATTCAACACTTTTTATTAAATTCATAAATCCATACTGCTAAACATTGAGGGAAAGGTAAAGAAACAACGATACGAAATGAGTATCTATTCCATAAAGACGTTTTCAGTCAATTTAAAGCATATATTTGAGATTACTTGTAGTAAAAGGAACCTCCTGTTAGCAACAATCCAGACGGGAGTAGACCTAACAGGATTATTTTCTGGAATGGTAATGTCAATATACATGACTTCATGGGTAGTTTCTTCAAATGAGTTTTTAATTAGTTTTATCAAATAATTTTCTTTGACCATAGGACTGATCAAAGCATTTTTTTTCTCTTTAAGGCCCAATAGGGATGCTCATACAGATGGAAGGAATTCATATAACAACCTCCCAAAGCTCTACAGTTTTATGATTCCGGGACAATACTTTCTTCTCTGAATGTCTCATGAACATAGACAATTATATCAGAATGGACTGTGGTTTTATTGTGTATGCATGTGTGTTTGTTTAAGAAAAGCATCAACATATTAAGTTTCTAATGCCCCAAACAGGTATGCATTTCAATTAGAGATTTCCAAGGTCCACTAAAGCTATATGAAGCTAGGTGAAGGGCAGGAAAGCCTGGAGTGCTGCAGTCCATGGGGTCACAAAGAATCAGACATGACTGAGTGGCTGAACAATAACAGCCACCGAAGCCATATAAAAAAGAAAACTGAGGCTTCCCTGGTGGCTCAGTGGGAAAGAATCCACCTCCCACTACAGGAGACACGGGTTTGATCCCTGATTTGGGAAGATCCCACGTACCCTCGAACAACTAAGCCTGTGTACCACAGATACTGAGCCTGTGAGTCAGAGCCTGGAAGCTTCAACTCCTGAAGCCCGCGGGCCCTGGAGTCCACCACAAGAGAAACCACCATAATGAGAAGCCCAGGCACCGCAACTCGGGAGCAGCCCTGCCTGCTGCAACCAGAGGAAAGTCCCAGTAGACAACAAAGACCCAGCACAGCCAAAAACAAATAAACAAAATCAAAGCCTGTGGCACTTTTCCTGACCTTGCTGGCGGCCCCAGGATAAGCCCTGTAGGCTTAGCCTACAGAAAGCCTCAGGGAAAGACCTCCTTCCGCCCGAAACCACCCCCCCCACCCCCCCTCACCCCGCTACCGCCCAGTCCTAAAACATAAATAAACAAGAGAACCACGTGGTTCCTGCCAAGAAGAGCATTTTACTGCAAGTACAACATTATAGGGTATAATTCAAGTCAACCATCTGTACTGTGCAATTATTCCACAAGTCCAATGGGGTTTCTCTATATTTGATATGGAAAAGTTCAAATCCTAATACTGAACTGTTGATTGAACCTATTTGGAGGTCTCAGAGCGCTTAAACAGAACCCCTGAAACTTCTTTTTTATTGCCCAATGATAGTATCTCGAATTAAATGAAATGAGAGAATATCCAAAAGCCTTGAAGTGCATCCTTTAAAGCCTTTAATAACAAAAGAAAACTTATTTGGCGTTTAGATGTAAAGGGAATGAAGTCAAGAAGTAGACCCTTGATAACAAAAGGTTTACCCTGTTAATCTTACTTGATTACATAGAGGGATTTCCAGAAGTCTAAATTTAATTAAGGTTAGTGAATGTTTTTGTAAAATTGACAGCTCATGGATATACCAATCCTGTGGCTGGTGAACATATATCTAAGTTACATACAGTAAAATACCACTGGTTCTTAAATTGAACCGGGAACTTCCTATTTGTGGTGGTGGCATTCCTTTGACATAAACCTTCTCTGTCTTTAATCCACTGGCATAAAAGCCCTCCTTCCTCACTTCTTCCATGCCTGGGAAAATCCTACTCAGTATTTAAGACGTGGTTATTACTTCTTCCAGGAGGTCTTTCCCGACAGTCCCTCCTGCTGTCTTTAGATTGGAAAGTATGAGCATGATGACCTGTGTAGTTTGTCCCAGACACACAGTTGGCAAGGGAAGGTGGCAGTTAAGCACTAAGTTTCTTCTGACTCTGCCACCGTTTTCTCTCCCATCCTTCTGCATGCCTTGCTATGCAGAATTGAAGAGGCACAGAGAAAAGGATGTGGCTCCATCATCAACACTCGGATTTGGAGCCACACCGGAACCACCACCACGAAATACCTTCATGATGTGATCATTTCTTGCATATGAGAAGTGAAAGTCGCTCAGTCCTGTCTGACTCTTTGCGACCCCATGGACTATACAGACCACAGAATTCTCTAGGCCTGAATATGAGAGTAGGTAGCCTTTCCCTTCTCCAGGGGATCTTCCCAACCTGGGGATTGAACCCACGTCTCTTGCATTGCGGGCAGATTCTTTACCAGCTGAGCCACAAGGGAAGTCCAAGAATACTGGAGTGGGTAGTTATCCCTTCTCCAGTGGATCTTCCTGACCCAGGAATCGAACTGGGTTCTCCTGCGTTTCAGGCAGATTCTCTACCACCTTAGCTATGAGGAAAGCCCACATGCAGGTCACTAGATTGGATGCTGGATTGTCAGGCCTACCTTATCTACATCCCAGGAGTCACCAAGTCATGAGTTATTTGTCAAATCAAAATTATTAGTAAGACCAGCTTTCCTTGTCGGGTGGGAAGACTGGAAGCCATCTGCTGTCTCCCATCTCTTGATGATCAGACACCAATGCTTCCCAGTGATGTTCGGCAGTGTTACCCGAAACCAAGGGTCGTCGGGCACATTTGGAACTGTGTCTGTGCATGTGTGCGTGCGTGCTCAGCTCTTTGTGACCCCACGGGCTGTAGCCTGCCAGGCTCCTCTGTCCCTGGGATATCCCAGGCAACAATACTGGAGTGGGTTGTCTTTTCCTTCTCCAGGGGATCTCCCTGGCCTAGGGATCAAACCCCTGTCTCTTGTGTCTCCTGCACTGGCAAGCAGATACTCTCCCATGGTGCCACCTGTACCTACCAACACCGGTTGTATGTGTTAGGAGGCCACTGCCTGACTTACTTGTCTCCTTTGCTTTTGGAGATGCCGACCAACTTCTCGATGCCCCCGGCGTCCCGTAAGGCCTTGGCGTTCTCCATGTTCTTGGTGATCACCTCATGAAGGGTGCAGCACACGGCCGTCACCGTGTCGTCCGACATGGCCTTGCTCGCTGCATTGCTGCTGTTGTTCCCACCTGGAAGCCGGTGGACCAGGTCTCGCATGGCGTATTTGCCTTCGGGAAAGAAGATGAAGGGAAGGGTTGACATGTGGTCAGAACAGAGGAGGTGGGGGCTGGGGTGAAAGAGAGGAGACAAGAGGCCACGGTAACACAGCCTTGCCTGTTCTCGTCACTGACGCTTCTCTACATAGGTACTGTGGGCACACACACGGACAAAACGTGTTGAATGCGTGGCTTGTGGTATGGGAGAGACGGAAGACTGACTCTCTGGACAAGTTATTTCAGGCCTCTGAGCCTCAGCTTTGCAAATCATGAAGCAAGAATGACAGTATACCTACCCTTACTAGGTCGTTGCAAAGAGTAAATGAGGAAATGTATGGGACGCACTGAACACACGGCGATGACCCTGGACTCAGGACTCAGGAGAGGTTAGTTATCCGTGGGTTCCTGCTTGCTATTCAGAGAAGTCAGGGAAACATACGGTAACTCTGATACCACACCAAAAACCCCTTGATGGGAGCTATGTTGGAAACTGTATTATATAACAAATAAGAGTCAAAGCCCCCAAATGTATGTACATATGAAATCTACATTCTGGTCCCTATAAAGAAAAGAGAAACACTCTTTAGTTTACAAAGCCATCTAGGTATTACCAATGACCCTGAAGACAATTAATTCATCCCACCCGCAGCTTCCAATCCTGTCCTATTGATTTACCTTTGGAACTAAGTACAGGAGTGGCTGGAGCCAAGTTGGCTCTTCTTAAATTTTCAGATTGGGTGGAACTGGCATGTGTCCAAAGTTCAACTCCTGCCTTGCCTCCCACCCCCTAATCAGACATATTTAGGTGGCGCCTAAAACCCATTTGGAATATGCTTCCACCTTACAGGTCTCTAAAGGATGACTTCTTTGCTATTTAAGTCTCTGGCACATAGAGCTTGGGGGGCAGGAAATAGAACCCCATGGGAGGAGGCAATGATATCTTAATTCCCAGCAGTAATAAATAAAACATAGGACTTCATAATTTTAGTATCAGCTCTTATCCTATGTTTAGGTGGCTTATTTTAGCTTGAACATTAAAAAAAAAAAAATTGCTGAAGTCTAAATTACTGAAATAGGAAAGTGTCTTCATTCAACTGACGACAGCTGAGACGTGTCTGACAGGAACTCTTTGCCTGAAAACCCCCAAATGCAGCATATTTATTTTCCAATGACAGCACTTAAGAGAGGCTGGAGAAGATCCTTGGTACGAGATACTCCTCTGAGCATCTTGCTTTATCTGTTTATCATTAAATTGCACTCACCTCTGGCTGCATGTTTAATTTTGTCGAGCTCAGCATGCTGGTGACTTTATCATTAACCCCCACAATTCACTGTCAAACAAACTTGATTTACAAAAGTGTGAAGGTGGGCGGGTTCTTTTCCTTTATCATGGAAGTGATGGAGAGAAGAGAAAACAAACTCAGTTCTTGTGCATACAGGGGCATCCCTTCTCCTAAATGAATATGGAAGACTGGTTCTGTGACCTTGGACATCACCAAGGTTGAAAGCAAAACCAAGGAGAGGAAGAAGATTTGACCAGAGAATTTTTTTTAAATTAAGTTTATGTAGTGTGTATGCATGTTCAGTGCTGTCCGACTCTTTTTGACCCCGTAAACTGTGGGCCGCCAGACTCTTCTGTCCATGGGATTCTCCAGGCAAGAATACTGGACTGGGCTGCCATTTCCTCCTCCAGGGGATCTTTCCGACCCAGGGATCGAACCTGCGTCTCCTGCATTGACAGGCAGATCCTTTACCATTGTGCCACCTGGGAATGCCTTAGTTTATGTTATTATCATTTAAAAAATTACTTCAAGCAGGAAGTACGGTTTCACCTTATACAGTTTCCCAGTCCATGAGCTCTGAATGTGAAGCAAGGTCCCCATTACGTTCAAGCGGCAGAAACTGCTACTCTCCCCAACATAAAGGTCATTGTGTCTTGCTCAAATTCTCAACAGAAATGAATCCTTGGCTCAGTTCTTCGAAGTTAGCCTCTCATGAAAATAACTTTATCTCTGACTTTTGCAATACTGATATGAGATGGCTGTTGGACGTATTACAACGATGTAAAAAAAACACACAAACTACTGTTTCTATTAGTGAGATACTAACTGCAGCCTTGTGACTTTGCTTCCCTTCCTCCTCACACAGGTGTGTGTGGGCACCTGTGTTTGTAAATTAGGAGTGAAAAGTAGTTTCTCTATTTCTTTTTGGGGGCTTCTGTTTAGGAGACCTGACAAAGTATGCTCCTTGAGAACTCCACAATGGGCAGACATAGCTTTGTTCTCACCGACTACACCTGCTTCTTGATTGTTTGTTTTTAACTGTCTGTATTTCAGGACTAAGTCTATTTCTGGTATTGATTTGTGCACTGCCATTGGTTTCCCTGTGGGTGGTGGCTATGTTGAGTAGTGAGTGGCTTTATGGTCTAACCACCTGTGCTCCTGAATCCATTCCTAAACTGACTGTCCATCATTCTGGATCACTGATACAGTCCTCTGTTTTTTTTTTTTTTTTTTTTTTAATTGGAGGCTAATTACTTTACAATATTGTAGTGGTTTTTGCCACACATTGACATGAATCAGCCATGGGTGAACATGTGTTCCCCATCCCGAGCCCCCTTCCCATTCCATCCCTCTGGGTCATCCCAGTGCACCAGCCTTGAGCACTCTGTCTCATGCATCGAACCTGGACTGGCGATCTGTTTTACATATGATAATACACATGCTTCAATGTTATTCTCTCAGATCATCCCACCCTTGCCTTCTCCCAGAGTCCAAAAGACTGTTCTATACATCTGTGTCTCTTTTGCTGTCTCGCATACAGGGTTATCGTTACCATCGTGATACGGTCCTCTGTTACAGCTGATCTTTGTGACCATGGTAACTCAAATCTCTCATACCAGCATTAGAGGTGTGCTCATGCTAAGCTGCTTCAGTCCTGTCCAACTCTGTGCAGCTCCACGGACTGCAGCCCACTAGGCTCCTCTGTTCGTGGGATTNCGTGATACGGTCCTCTGTTACAGCTGATCTTTGTGACCATGGTAACTCAAATCTCTCATACCAGCATTAGAGGTGTGCTCATGCTAAGCTGCTTCAGTCCTGTCCAACTCTGTGCAGCTCCACGGACTGCAGCCCACTAGGCTCCTCTGTTCGTGGGATTCTCCAGGCAAGAATACTGGAGTGGGTTGCTTTGCCCTCCTCCAAGGGATCTTCCCAACCCAGGGATCAAACCTGTGTCTCTTACATCTACTTGCATTGGCAGGTGGCTTCTTTACCACTAGCGCCACCTGGGAAGCCCACCATTAAAGGAAAGATGTTTTAAGAAAAAGGTCAGCTGAGAATAGCCCTAGATCAGGAACATGATGAGTCTTTTGTCTATGAGGTTTTAGTATCTCTTTGACATCCCTGTTTCTAGCACCGCTAAACCTGACCTGTGAGCTTTTGCTGAGTTGTTCTAAATTAGTATTTTTCTTCCATTTTTTATGGTGGTAAAATACACATAATAAAATTTACAATCTTTTCCATTTTTACATGTACAGTTCAGTGATTCTGAGTAAATTCATACTGTTTTGCAAACATCAGTTCAGTCGCTCAGTCGTGTCGGACTCTTTGCGACCCCATGAATTGCAGCATGCCAGGCCTCCCTGTCCATCACCANTTTCTCCCACCAATCTTGATTCCAGCTTGTGTTTCTTCCAGTCCAGCATTTCTCATGATGTACTCTGCATATAAGTTAAATAAGCAGGGTGACAATATACAGCCTTGAGGTACTCCTTTTCCTATTCCTATTTGGAACCAGTCTGTTGTTCCATGTCCAGTTCTAACTGTTTGCAAACATCACCACCATATATCTCCAGAGCTCTTCATCTTGCAAAACTAAAATTCTTTTACACTCTACTTAACCTTTAAGCAATAACTCCAGATCCCTCCATCCACTAACAGCCAACATTCCACTTTCTATCTCTATGACTCTGACAACTCTCTTTGTTGTTGTTCAGTTGCTAAGTCATATCCTTGTGGCCCTGTGGAGTGCATGGCGCCAGGCCAGCCTTCCTTCACCATCTCCTGGAGTTTGTTCAAACTCGTGTCCATTAGGTTGACAGCTCGAAGTATCGTATATAAGTGGAATCATACCGTGTGTCTTTATTTTCCTCAGCCTGTTTCCCAGTGTCATTCGTATTGTAGAATATATCAGAATTTCCTTTTCAAAAAGTCTGGATGTTCTCCCATTATATGCATATACTGTGTTCTCTTTATCCATTCATCTACTCGTGGACACTGGGCTTGCTTCTATATTTCAGTTATTGTGAATGATGCTACTATGAGCAGAGGTGTAAAAATATCCTTTCTCTTTCAGTCCACGTGTCTTTGGATCTAAAGTGAGTCTCTTGTAGACAGCACGTAGTTGGATCATAGCTTCTTTTGCTTTCCATTCTGCCAGTCTCTGTCTTTGGATTGGAGAGTTTAACCCTTTTGTATGTAAAATAGTTATTGTAAGGAGCGGGGAGCTTTATGTGTGCTGTTTTTCTATTTTTTTCCTACATGCCTTCTAGGTTTCTTGGCCCCTCATTTCCGGAATTATGCTTTTCAGTGTTTGATTTTTTTTTTTTTTTTTT